>APFE030130901.1:135775-225752 GCA_000404065.3 Pinus taeda
GCAACGAAGGGGGGGCTCCGCCCCCCTCTAACCCCCCGTTTCACTATGTAGGTTAGTCGTGGAAAGGATATAACACAACCCAACAATACCATGTCACTCCCTACTTAGCACACCTAGAACTGTCTAACACCCATTATCACACACTCTTATTCATTCATTTCCATGCATTTTGACCTAGTTCTCCATTTTGTTCCAGTGGAATTGCCTAACAATTCCTAGCACATGCTAGCACACCCTGGCACCTGGCACATCTTGGACGCATGTCGCGCTGACACTCTAGCATGGCTTAGCACTGCCTAGCATACCATGTCACTCCGCCCTTAGCACAACTAGAACTCGCTGACACTCCCTATCGAAAACTCTTTTTCATTCATTTCCATGCATTTTGATCTAGTGCTCCCTTGTGTTTCCCTGGTACTCCCTAACACTCCTTATCACGCATTAGCACACCTTGGCACTTGACACATCTTGGTATGATTACTTAACATTATAGCATGCCTGAGCACTACCTATCATACCTTGTCACTCCCTCATTAGCACACCTAGAACTTACTGAAAATTCATTTCCATGCATTTGAAACTATTGCTCCCTTGTGTTTCCCAAGCACTTCACCCTCACACTCTCTAGCATGCATTTACACCACACCTTGGCACTTGACACAACATGACATGCTTATCATGCCTTGGAACTATTTAGAAATTGTTATTACTTCCCGACATTTGCTGACACACCTTGGTACCCCATGGTTGCCATTCCCTCTTAGATAGCCTTACTTTTTTTGTGACTTGGAAACCCACCCAAGTCATTGGATAAACAATGTTGTGCCCAACCCAAAGTATCCCTTTGTCTGAAATAGCTTTGTCAAGCCCCTTATTAAAGGTACCCTCAATGAAAAAAAACATAAATATTTGTAGCCAAGTGCCCTAAATGTGAGATGCTGTCACTTGTGCAATTATGCCTCCTTTTGATGCTCAAATTGTCAACCTAGTTGTGCAAGACTCATGAGCTGTCACTTTGGGTCAACTCAAGGTTGTTTGCATTGTCACCTTATCAACGACTAACACTGAAAACCATCTTTACATTGAATGGTTCAACATCTCGATGATCCCTTTCCTATTGACCACAAATTTTGTATTCATTATTGCTCTAATTGCAACACCTCGAGTAGATATTGATGGTGTTCATAAGCATATTTTTGGTTCTCTCCTTTATGGAAACAATATTATCTCCAATGCCATTATTTGATGAATGGCTACACAATAGGGATCCGATGAGCCAATCGTTCATGTTGTTGATGTAGTGCCCACATGACACAAACATTCGATGGTCTATCATACACAAACACTCCATGATTGATTTCAAAGATACCCAACCTATGAAAATGAGCTACATTCTATTGTTGAAGCCTGTAAGTAGTGGAAGAAATATATTATACCAAAGGAAATGGCCATCCACACCAATTTTAGGCCTTTTCTTGCTCTAGATAATCCTTGGGAGTAAGTGCCTCTGGATTTTATGTCATGTTTTCCCTCAACCAAGAATGGTAACGAATGTGTTTTTGTTGTTGTTGATTGCTTCCTTAGGATGGGAATTTTGGCACCTTGTAAGAATATTGTCGCAACAAAATCCACTCATAAGTTCTTCTTCAAGCATATTTTTGTTCACTTTGGGTTTCCAAAGACCATATTTCTTGATAGGGATAATAGGTTCCTTAGTATTTTTTGGTTTAACCTTTGGTCCATGATGGACATCAAGCTTGACCAAATCCACTACCTCCAACCCTATATTGATAAATAAAACTTAGTAGTCAATAGGATTATTATATATGTCTTTAGAGTACACAATTGCGAGCATCCATATACATGTGTTGAAAACCTCCATATTGTAACATAAATTCGACATAGATCTTCATATTTCTATTGGACACAAGCCCTTTCAGGTGTGCTTGGGCTCCCAACAATTGGAACAAATTTATGTACCTATATTCATGGTATAACACATGAAGATACCAACTATACTTGGAACGAGATAAGTAAAACAACCAATTTTGAGGAATGTATCCAACAAATTCAACAATGAGTTCATGATATTTTGTAGGAAGTTGCCAACTCCAAATACAAGTAGATACACAATCCATTGGGTTCCAAATAAGTTCTAGGTTATTGATGAGTTATTGTTGGACTTGCATAAAGGAAAATTGAAAAACTCACATGAGAAGCACATACAACTTTGACACAAGCCTTACACCATCACTAAGGCTATGGGTGATAATTCTTTTGAGGATAACCATAGGATGATTTATATTACTTCAAAGGTAGATATATGTTAAGATGATTTAGGCTTGATGAAGTGCATGTCTGGAAAAGGTTTCTTTAAAAAAATTTAAAAAATGATCACACCATCACTGACACAAATTAATGTGATATTCTACTTGACATTAGATAACTACAAAAATTATCATGATATTCTACTTAACATTAGATTACTACAAAGGAGATTTTAAGAATTGACATTTTTAAAATTTATTTTATATCAAAGTATGTGGATCATTATGACTAATTTTTTTAAATATTACACTGCTTTAATATTATTTTCTTATCACTAGTTTTTTTAAATATTATCACTGTAATATTATTTCTCTTACAGGTTCGAGAGCTCGTGTCTATGAGAAGACAATTGTAGGTGGGCCATATCTCTACGTTGCTTGTTTTACAATCCTCTCTACCTGGGGTTTCCATAACCAAAAATGTTTTTTTGTCCACTTGAGGGATGAAATTTCCTTTGCCAATGAGGGTGGGTGGGGGGGGGCGAAGGGGGATGATGGTTGAACCCACGAATCTTGAAATCGATCCCGATCTCAAACCTTACCCAAATGCAAGAACATATGAATATGAGGGATCAGATTCGAACCCCACCATCGTGGTTTTTGTGACGGTGTTGTTGAAGGAGTTATAGTGAGAATGTGAACTGAGATGGATTGAAGAAAACTCCATTTCGTGTTGCCAAGGCGTTCAGGGATGGAACAAGAGGTATGCATTCAATATGTCTGCTTTTGGATATCATGGCCTCCTGTTATATATATTAGGGTTGCTGGTATCTATTGAGGAAAAACATCAGAACTATTTTCGCTTATGTTCATGTACTTCTTGGAGAAATTCTCCTTAATCATGGTCTTTGCTGTGGCCATTTTCCTGAGGAAACAATCATATTTTTATTCATGTATATTATTCTAAAAGACTAGACCTATTCATATCTAGACATTGACTCTAAAAATATATGCATCTTTTGCTTCTTTCTGTTGTTGCATAACTCTAGGTAGGCTAGTGTACAATTCGAAAATTTACTGGTAAAAAATTTAATTTTTGGGATCTGTCAAAATGAAACCTTTTCTTTTATGTAAAGAATTGATTCAACATCGGTCTAATAACCCATATGAGGAAATATGTGATGCCTTAGTATTGGATCTTATAAAACATGCATTGGATAAGTCCTTGTGCAAGGTAGCAACAACTACATCTTCCTAAGAAGCATGGAAGACCTTAGAAGTAGAATTTGGTATAACGGAAAGTGACATAAAGCAAAAAATTCTGCTACAATTCCCTTAACTGGAATGGGCCTTTTCCATCAATTGGGTTGTCATATAAACCCATTTGAAGCAATATGGAATCAAAGTTCATTGAAAAACTAATGTTATGAATATAATTGGTTGTTTTGAACATGAAGAAAATATTCGTTTGGTCCTTGTCATCCTTTTAGAGACACCTCTTTTGGAATCTACTCAAATATGCATGAAAAATATGAAAATAAGTGATGTTAAATTTCACTTTCAATAATAGTGATGTTTATAAATGAGTACATTTCTAGAATACTGGATGAAGAGGTCCAAGTATTAATAAGTCATAATCCTGGCATCAATAATTTGTAGAGAATACTAGTGAAATATTTTATCACTAAAGTTCAGAAATTCTACAATGATAATGAGTCCAACTAGCTTGGGAAAAAGGACTTCTCCAAAGTAGAAGATGGAACAAAAGAACTTCTACAAAGTAGAAGGTTGTTCCATTTCTATTGCCATAGAATGAAAAGCTATATACTTATAAGGATGTAAGACATCATGTCCTTCCTAAGAGAATGATAATCAATCTACATTTTATGGGTTTCAAAACATGTTGAAACATTTAATAGGATGTTGCATGAAAATATATGGCATGCACGACACACATAACTTTCTTCTCTCTCCTAAGTAAAATGTTGGATAAATGAATGAAATATGAAGTCATTGCAGAGCTTTTGGTGAATGTCTTGCATTGATATTTTATATTTGAGGTGTAATGGCAATAATGGTATCATTGTATGTGAAGCTATGTTCCCTTGTTGAGTGTCATAGTTTTTTTTGTGCTTGTATATTGAACTCATGTTGAATGGCTACTTTGTTGATTATGCAATGTTTTTACACTTAACCAATGTGCATTGTAGTTCATTAGGAATATTATAACACACAATATGAATGTAATTCCTTTTAAATGGTTATGTCTACAATGTATGATGAATACAATAGTTTAGGTCTATTTTTTGGAACTGAAGTCATCTCTACATGCCCTTTCCCCTGCAAAACATTCAAATTTTCTTGCAAACCCATCAACATATCTTGGGTGAGACCTCACCTGTTCGCAATTTTTGAAAAATTCCAATGTTTGATAGAGTTTTTTTGTCTTATCTCTGAACCCTAGGTCACCCCTATACGCCAACAAGTGTTTGCAAGCCTTCAATTACGACTAAGAATTCTTTGTTTACTTAGTCCTTTATTCTTAGTTACCTGGCTATTGGCAGCATATTAGTGCACTTTGGCATCCTATAATCCAATGTACTTTCTATGGTTTCCTTAAATCTTAAGCTTCTATTTTAAATTTGTGCATATGTTGAGTCACTTTGGAATTAGGTTACTCAATTTCACAACCAAATTCTTTCTATCTCCATTACTTGGAAAGTTTCTCGTTTAAGTGATACATTTGCACCTTAGAAACTTATTATAATTGAATCATTATTTCTTTTATAGAAAAACCACAATGAATGTATATTAACTATGCTCAACTTGATAGGAGCTTTTCATGAATTGATAATTCACTATTTCTCGCAAACTTTTACATGTAAATTTTTGGACTAAGTCCAAAAAGTGGGGTTCAATGTGACACATTTTCACTAGAGCATTGGGCATATGCTCCTTACACTATGAGGATGGAGGCTTTAGATAAATCTCCTTTCTCAACTCAATCTTAATACTACAAACACATCTTAAGATGTAAAGTAAAGTGAGTTGTTTGGGAGATGTAAGGACCCATTCCTCTGTCCTCAAACTATGACAAAATTTCTACAATTTCACAACATATAAAAGAAGAGTTTATTGAACAAAGAAATATGTTTGACACAACATATTACAAGCTTATTAAAAACCTACTCATGAGTAATTTATATAACTTAGCTGAACAACAAGAAAAACTAGTTATGGTGCCTCGATTGCAGTGCTTCTTCAGAGACCACCCTGCTGAATATACCACCCTGCCAACTAGGAAAGTCTATTCAACTTCGTAGCCTAGGAAACCTCCACAAGTTCCATATCCCTCTAAGACCAAGTCGAAACCATAACCATAGTGTGTCTGAGTTTCCCATGTTAACATGCCTCTAGTGTACAACACCAAAATCCACCATTATTTGTGATAACCCAAAACCTCTCCAACCCACGAGTTCCCCAAAGACAAAAATCCCCCCCCCTCCCCTTCAAGAAAATCCCTTCGACAAAAGAAAACCCTCCTACTTATCTCCCCCCTCATGAATGTTACCAACCCCCTCGTTAATGTTACCAACCCTCTCATTTTGTTGATAGACCCTATCATCCAGCAACCTATTCCCCTATCCATAAATTAATTTTAAGAAATCAAACTTGTCAAGTCATAAATAATGATAAAATAATAAAATAATTTCCATAATAATATTAATAAAATAATAATATTTACTTAAGGGTTAATCAAATCAAATGTTTTTGTGAGAATCCTAAATAATCTAGTATTAAATTAATCATAATAATTATAAATCATGAATTATTTATTAATAAGGATTAATGGTTAATCATTTACTTAACCAATAATCAAACTTAACATCAATCAAGTTTAAGACTAATTCAAGCTCAACTATTAATTGATCTCAAGACCAATCATAGAATACTAATGTATCATGTAAGGTGTGGGTATGTAGCTAGAATACACATACCTTATATGTATACTACCCATCGCTGATCCATTTTAAATCTAGATCTACCAAGCAATGAGAGAGATTAAGTTCGAAGTTAATATGGATCTAAGCTAGTACTCTTGCATTCCACAATGTATTTCCTCAAGCCTTTAAATATGATTCATCATAAAAAATACCAGAGACAAATACGATGGACCATGCAATACCATGGGTTTGTAAACCAACATGAGCAAACCCATCAAATGACCAACCAAAAAATTTTATTTTATTTTTCTTTAATGTAATGTTATGTTGATGAGTCAACATAACATTACATTATAGTTTACAACATTGTTTCCATATTAAACTATAGAATACCCCTTGGCATAATAATACTTATAAAAATTAATCATATGAATCAATCACTTAACAGGTAAATTAATAACCTAACATAAAATAATAAAATTAGAAAATAAACAGTAAAAAAAACATAAAAACATTGAAAAAATTAACTTAAAAATCCATTAAAACTCTAAAATGACAAATTCTTAACACTAACCCTAACTATTCTTTTAATATAAAACCAAAAAAATCAAGCTTAACAAGTTAATTATAGTTGCAGCTCGAAATATTTGATCCTAAACTTACTAATGATGGTTTGGGGCCATCCCATGACAAACCCTTGTTGAATGATAGCCTTATCCAAGCAATGATTGAATTTATAATCATTGTTATGCATTGTTTTTACTTTTTTTGCATTGATGTCAAATCATTATGGCTTCTATGATTATGTGACCTTTATGCTATTTTTGTGAATTTAATTATATACCATAAAGGTCTATGAAGGGTTAACATCAACTAGTGTTTTAAAGCCCAAGTCAATTGTCCTTTTGTTAGAAAGTGATCTATAGATAGGTGGGCATATTTTCGTCCCCCAATTTCAGCCATTCTTTTGTGGACACATGTTCCATACTTTGTGAGTTGTGCAACGATATTTTTGATAGACACGCAACTGCCTAGGAGATAAGTAAATATTATGAGAGCGAAGAAAGACCCTATTCTCATTTGTGTTTGGGATTTATCATATCATTCATGGACAAGGCTAGCAATTCTATTTCTTCTTCGTTCTTCTCTTTGTGTGCGATGGAAGCTAGGGGAGTTTCGTCTGTTTCAACAGAGCTTCGTAGGAAAAAGGGACGTTAAGGCCACACTCTTAGCGATCTCATATATCCTGGAGATTTGAAAATTGTTAATAGTGGTAAGGTAATATTCTTTCCAATCTTTTTACATTATTTTGAAACCTTGAGGGGTTTTGAGTTTGCGAAGTAATGGTATTTTGATCTGTTGTATCCATGGAAAATATTATACTAGTTCTATTTGTCTACAATGCTCAGATTTTAATAAGTTTCAGAGTGAAAGTGGATTCATTTTGATGGGGTTTTAATTTTTTGTTCCTGTCATTTTTGAGGGAAAATATTTGGGGTTTGGGTTCCCCAAATATTAAAGAAAATGGTAATCTTTGGATAGAGGGTTTGTGGAAAAGAAGGTTTTTTGCATTTGCGGAAAGTGTAGGATTGGAGTCCCAAGGGTTTTCTTCGAAGGTACATTCATTTTCTGCTCCCCTCTCTTAAGATAACGAGGAATTTGTATTGAATGTCTTTGGATAGTTTACTTAATTGAGTTTCTTTATGGGAGGTGTTGTGGTGTTAATTAAACAAAGTTAGTCTTGCAATGGTTTTGAGAAGTTAGTGTTAGAGAGTAAGGAGTAACTAGGAGGAATATGTAGGTAATGAAAATTTTGGAAATTTAAATATGATGCAATGGATGGACATTCTACTGTAGGTTTTATGGGATTAATTAAATTTGTTTAGCAAAATGTGAGGGTTTTTAGAGTTAACGATTTGGTAGCATTAAGTGGGTATTCGAAAGCAAGAAGCAATTACTAAGTGGTTTTTGAAAACAATAAAGATATAAAAAATACTAATACGAAGTTATGGATAGTCTACTACACTGAAATTCTTTGCATAAGATTTTATTATGCTAGTAAGACTAATTATACAGAATGTGAGGGTTTAATTAATCCATGGTTGGAAAATTTTTAGATGGGTATGGGACAGTAATAAGTTATTAAGGGGGATCTTTAGATTGCTGAAATATCAATTTGAAACATTCTGGGTTTGTGGTCCCATCTAGTAAATCATCAGGAAATCGAATTTTGAGAACTGTGTTCTAAGGATAGAACCGTAACCGTGTATTTGATTTTTAAATTCACGAGTTCCGCTAGAAATTGATGCAAAGGTCGTTGTTTTCTTATGCCTGGAGTAGGGAAAATTGACCAAGAGTGATTTATGAAACAAAATTTATCACATTCTTCTATATTTGAAGGAATTAGAGGAGTCATGGTTTTGTGTTTCGTAGCATTGAAAGAATATGGTTGCCTAGGCTGATGGATTTTCGTGTTTTTATTTCCTAATGTTGGATTTGGATTTTCGTAGAAAGAAGTGGATTTAAGTGGGAGTCAGACCAGTTGGAGTTGCTGCTACTCTATGTGTGTTTATTGTGGGATATTCCTCTGTCGACTCCATTAGGTAAGTGTTGGACTATAAGGTGCATTGTTTGCGTGAATGTTAAAAATGAGTGGTTGATATGCCATGTTTCATTAACCTTTCAATAATTAAGAAAGACGTATTGACCTTTCAATAAATTTGAAGTGCTTGGTTCCAATGGTTAAAGAAGTTTAGTGATATTTTTAAGTGTTAAGCATCTTACAAGAAATTTAGGGTTGTCGATCCTAGAATTTGAAGTATTCTTTAGGTACATGACATTGCTTGCCATAGGAATTTGCAATAAGTCAAATATTTTGAGATCATAATGGGCAACTTTGCAAGGGACAATTTAAAATATGAATAGTTTTAAGAAAGCCTTTCCATGTGCTAGGCATTGCCTTATCTAGGAATTTCAATTTACAATAATGTGGTCTCTCGATGTTGAAATATAGGGGCCTTAGAATGGAGTAGTTTATGTTGGACATGTAATGCATGTTTCTCCTGGATTATTAATGTGGGTTGTGGGGTTTTACTGGATTTAAAAGAAATATGAGTCAGAATTGAGAGGAGAAAGAGGTAGTGAACAAGGGCTTTGTGGAGATCTCGCGTCAGAAAATGGAGCAGCAAGCTCCAGGCCAAAAGCAGCCAGTTATGGGGGTTGTTAGTGGTCGACCTCAAATGCCCTATGGTACAACGCCTTATCAAAAATATCAGTTGGTTGCACCTATTGGTCCAACCTTTGTTTTTGGAACTATTCAGTCTTTTGGCTTGGACAAATTACTATATATTGAGCCTATTCCTCTCCTCCAAGGAAATTCAGATATCTTATTTGAGGCAAGATAGCTTGATGATCTGAGGCAGATAGCTCACATTTTCTGAGGCATACTCTCTGGCGAGCAATGTGGATCTAAGGCACACTATCTTTGTGAAATATGCAAAGCTTATATCTGTGAATAGTGTGAGCATTGAGGCTGAGTAAAAGGCTGAGGTTTGACCCTCTCGGAGATGACTATGACAGACATAATTGAAGGCATCTTTGTATTGGATATTGGAGGGTTGGATTGAATATTGTGGAAGGTCATCTTGCTGGTTAGTATTTGTCTATGTAATCTTGTCAAAGATATGCTATTTTTGATGTACAAATTGGATTGAATTAGACATTCTTTCATAAGGAAAGTTCAGGATTTCTCCCCTTGGAGTGTTGTTTTCCCAAGGTAATTTTTGGTGTCTCTTTTTCATTGTCTTACTTTGATTTTTATTGTTCTATGGATCTTAATTATGGCTGAATTTTTCATGTATAACTGCTTAATGATTGTCAAATTGTATCATTGGAAGCAGTTATTTGTTTGAAAATTTCTCTAGTCTTATATGATTCTATAAAAATCAACACTTATTTCAACCTCGGTTGTTAGGAGTAGGCAACCAGGCTACTCGATGGTTGCAGAAGACTCTGACAGGGAACCAATGCGCAATTTTTTCCAATCTCCCTTAGGCTCTCTCTCTCTATTTACAAGTTCTTCTATTGTGTTGTTCACCTTTCGACATAGTCACTTGTGTTTTATATCCCTGTACTTTTCTCACAGTTCTAAGAAAGGTAATATCTTAGTAATATATATATAATATATATATAATATATATTATTTATATATTATATAAATATATATATATACATATTATATAATATAGATAGGAGTCTTTCCTTGTATTACTTTTTGCATTTTTTGGGTGTTGTACTGGCACTCCCACATTCTTTTCATATCGTTTTGTACGCTTCAGTCCCACTGACCTACTTTTGTTTTCAGTTTTTAGACATCGATACAATTATCTTAGCTTATACTAGAATTAAAATGATAGGGGGTTGTGGTTTACTATGCTTTTAGAAATGTTTGAGTGGTTTGTATCTCTAAGTCTCACTGGTGACTTTTGTCTAAATTAGACATAAATCAACTCTATTGATCTATTATCTCTAACAACATTTTCCAAGAGTTTCCAGATAGGTAATCAGATGAAGTAGATGGAAATATTTTGCATGGTAGTATGATTACTTCCTTTTTCATCTGTATGATGGTATTTTAATTTTTCTATTTGATTTTTTATAAGGTTGTGCAAGAGGATAAAGAGTGGTTTTTTTATTGATTCAAAATTGTATTTCAGTGGTGAAAGTGGCGCAAGAAAAATAGAAACTATGAAAGTTGCAATGAGGTGACAGTGGAGTAGGTGATAAAATATTGCAGACAAATATTATTCTGGAGTCATTTTGTAATGCAAAGACACTAAAAAATGACAACTCTATTAGATTTGTAAGTTGTAATCCTTTTAATTCTCATATTTAAACAATTTCAGTACATGGGAGATAGAATTGGGATACTTGTGAGTTTTCCATTGCAATCGTGTCTAACTGAATATTTGTGATTCTAGGTAGACAAACATGTTTGTAGCAAAGTCATTGTGTTTCTAGACATGTAAATCCCCGATAAAGAATTAAAAATTTTTAAGGATATTGTGTGAAATTATATGCAGGGCAAGTTGAATGAGATGCATTTTGAAACACTGGCAAAATTTGTGGTGCGCATATTCAAACATGTGAGAAAAGTTTAAGCTTATTTTTTAGTATTGACTGTTTTACATCTCTGTAACTAACTTCACCATTACTTTTTGCACTATTTAATTTGAAATAGGTTTGTGTGAGATACTGGGATAATGAAGAGAGGTCATTTAGTGGGATTATACCCTAATGTGTGAACTGTGATTTAACATAATCCTTTTTTCTACTCTACAAGTTTGCTCGAGAAGGTGAGGAGCACATCATCATATTATTTGAGTTTTGTCAAACTTATTTGATTTGATATTATATGTTCTAGAAGCGACAGTGCGATAAACTACCTATTTGTATTGTACAGTCAAGAGTAGTCCAACGGTTACAAGGTGAACGATCTTATCATATATTCTATCAGCTTTGTGTTGGAGCTTCTCCTTCTCTTAGAGGTATACGAATAAAAGGTTATTATTTTATGTAGTTTTGCTTCTCGTTAGTTTGTTTTAGCAATAACTTAGTTCCATATATAAGCTTCCTTTTCTTTTCATAGCTTATATTGTAATAGATTTCTTAATTTTTCTTTTTCACTGGATATTAGGCAAGTTGCATAGTAACCTCACTCTACATGATACTAAAGTAGGTGGCATGCATTCATTCAATATGATGGCATAATTTTTATACAGTAGCAAGTTGGCCATCAATAATTCATGAATTTCATCTACCAACCTTCAACATCCTTTATGAATTCTAAATATCTTTGCTTCTTTGCAGAACTTTTCATTCTTATCTATGCTTTACTCTCCTCAAGATTCCATTGTGTTTCTAAAGCCAACACTCTGTTTGCACCATCTTGGCTTGATTTACTTACTAGACACTACTATAAGATGATGTATTTTCTTTCACATTTGATTAGATTGACATTATTTTGATTGAAAGCAATTAGGAAAAAATCTCAATTGCTTAAGTGTTCATCTAATTCACAGTTTCCAAGATCGGCTAAAATCAGTTATGAAAGTTACTCCTCACAAACATATCTACCATAGTTTTTGACTTAGATATTTAATTTTTAGATGTCCCTACTATTTCTGATCTGTCCAATTAACATCCAGTTGGAGAATCTATTGAAATTGATTATCTGCAAACTATAATTGAATACTTAAAACATGGCATAGGTTTCTTGTTTTGTTAATAGTAAATTTTATTGAATGAGGTGGCATGCCTTAGTTTTCAAGTGACACAGAGTTCACATTCTATACATTTTGTTTCCAAATCAAGAGATATGACATGCCTTGGTAAATCATGAGATCATCATGACAAGCTCTACTCTGAAATTTTGGATGCATATTTCTAAGAAGAAATACATGGATCTTGTCAGTGTCAAAGGATTTTGCAGCTTTTCACCCAAGCCTATGGACATAGAATTCCCTTATGTATATATAATTTTTCGTGAACTGTATACATATTCACTATCTTCCAAAGTTACAGTTCCTTCTTTTGTAGGCATTGTTTTCCTTGGTCTTGATATCAAGGCAAATCAAAGAGCAGGTGAACTGTAGTGACCGAAAATTTGTTAATGTTATTCCATCTTTTAGTAGTTTTCTACCCCATTTTACTTCATTTAAACTTTTTCGATTAATTTGTTAGTTTGTGATGCTTGGACGTCATCTTAAGCTGATCCTCCTAAATATTTGAGTTAGAAATGCAATCCAAAATTATTTTCAGAGTCAATATTTTTTAGGTGAGGTAAGCACTTCTTGCACTACCGAATGTGCTGCTATATATATATAATAATATATATAGATAATTTTAAAATGAGGGACTCTTTCTAGAATATCATTAAAGTGATTTGAGCTATTACATTCAAGTGTTCCATAAAAGTTCAGACATCATGTGGGCATGTTGAGCCAAGTATACTGAGCTTCTTGACAAAATAATTCCTAATCTGTCCATTTTAGGAGTGTGTGCATTTTCTCCTTGTTAGGCAACAGTTTCACCTTTTAAGTTAATACATTATAAACCAAAGAAGGGCACATTCTTTATTAAAATATCTATTGCTTCTTTAGGCAATAGATACAAAAATTGCACTGCAAGATAGTTTTTAGCACCCTAGCAAAATAGGCGGCACCCTATGTTAGAAAATCAAAGGTAAAGTAGATTTTTTTACTTGTTAATTACTTGTGATAATTAATCTTCTTTTCTTTGTTAGTTAATATTTCTTTTTCATCAAGTAATTACACAAATTTTTATTCCAAGAACACAAAGAAGTACGAGACACATAGATTTAGGCTTTCAAGCTAGGGAAAAACCTCTCAACAGGGGAAAACCCAACAATCCTCCTCTTATCGAATTTATTCAAAATGAGATATCCAACAGAAGACCAAAGCCAACCCTCCTCTTTAAGTCAAGGCCAATACTTGAATCTCTACCTAGTCAAAGTCAGAAGTAGCTTCCAAATTTTTGTCCTTATTGCAGGTTTACTCTCTTATTAGAATACGTTAACTTCCAATTATAAACTCTCTGCCTTCTATTACTAAAATTTGGTTACTACAACAAACCATTGACTCTTTACCATAGATCTTTGGCTCCTACTGCAGATAGATATTTTTCGATTGAGATTCAGCTTAGTCACAGACTTCCGTTTCTTCAAGTGTTTTAGACTTCTTTTTATCCTCGGTTTTTCTTCTCTTTTTGGATTATAGACTTCAATATTTTTCAAGCTAGGGCAAAACCCCTCAAGTGGGGAAACTCAACAATTTTCCTGTTATTGAATTTATTCAAAATGAGATATCCAAACACAACACCAAAGACTCCCTCCAAGTCAACCCTTCTCTTTAAGTCAAGGTCGATAGTTGAATCTCTGCCTAGTGAAAGTCAGAAGCAACTTCCAAATTTTTATCCTTAGTGCAAGTTTAGTCTCTTATCATAATACTTTGGCTTCCAATTACAGACTCTCTTCCTTCTATGATTGATCTTTGGCTACTACAACAAACCCTTGACTCCTTACCATAAATACTTAGACCCTGCTGCAAATAGAAAGCTTTAGATTGAGATTTGGCTTAGTCACAGACTTCAGTTTCTTCAAGTGTTGTAGACTTCTTTTTATCCTCGGTTTTTTTTCTCCCATTGGATTACATACTTCGAGCTTTTTCACTTTCTTGGCTGCTACCTAAAAGGGGTCAAATATAGGATAAAACACCTGGATATCATTCTCCATGAGATTTGACTCAACTAAACAAAGAGTGACTATGCCTGGATTGGTGCCTTTGTAATGATGAAATGTCCTGCAATATTCGCTTGTGACAAGATGCAATAGCCCTAATTGGACAACACTGAAACTAGCTCAATTCAGTTTTTAACTGTCATGACCAATTCCTTCATTTTCCCATAGCAGCTATGCTGCAATAGTCTCACATGGAGCGAGGGTTAATTTTCACATCGACATCTCTCTTTGACAATGAACGCAATGTGCTAGTCTCTCATCTAATATATGTTGCTAATATATAATAAAATTATGGTGTATGAGTTATCATCATTCTTAGTCCTTAGCTATAGTATATGTGCTCACTGTCTTTGTGCTCATGGCTGAAAGAAATAAATAATTCTCCATTGAATTTCTATTAGCATCATTCAGAAACTCTTTATTGATTGATACTCTATTAAATTCATCACCTCTGAGTTACTCATCATCTACTTTCTTGCTGAGTTAGAGATAAACTGCCACAATTGTGGAGTTGTTGCATTTCCTCAAGCAATTGCTAATTTGTTTTCTATATGAATTTTGAGAAATTCTCTCTCCTTACCTGTAGTGTTCTTAAGCGTTCTTGGGTGGATTTCCACTTACTGGAGTCATTTCTCTCTCCCCTGAGCATTATTTTCATTTGCTGGGGAAATTTTGAGCTTGATATTGGTTGTCTAAGAGGCCATAGTTACTAAACAAGGCCATACATAAATAAATGAGATCATTGACTTTCTAATTTCCCTTCATTCTCATAAATCCATCGAATACATGGGTGCTGAAATCTACAAGGCAGAGCATTCTTGATGTGTATTTATGGTAGAATGTATTTATATTATAATGTTGTTAAATTGAGATTCATTACTTGAGTGATTCAAATTATATGTTGTTCCATTGGTATTGGGAATCGTTACATGATAACGCATTAACTATAATTATTCACCAATAATATCTAGAGGTTGTTCTGTACTAGAATGATGATTGTATAGTATGATGTATAATGAGGATAAGGTTGAAGAAATAAATGAGGAGAAATATGATTTAGGGGGAAATGTGGATTAAGGTTGTACTATAGAAAAATAAAATACAATAATATGGAAAAATATGGACAAATTTTGATGAAGAACATGCAACGTCAGCCAACTTCGATGAAAACAAAAAATTTGAATAGTTTAAGCTATCTGATTTCGTAGTTATTACATATTGAATTAGTGGATCTGTATCTTCTTGTATTGATAATATGGAAGATCAAGATTACATACAACAATGTATACACACTTTTACCTTGAGTCAAAGTGTTGCACAAAAGATCCTTAAGGAAAACTCCCCTAAGACAAATATCAAATCAATGAGCAAAAACTATTGTGGAGATGCTAGCAGTGAACATGTTTTAGAAATTTTTTTGAAGGTTTTTTCCTTTCTTTTTGGTTGGTTATTTTTGGGTGAGGTTATTTTGGGTTTCTTGGATTTTTTTTGACTTCACACTTGAAAAATGTTTAGAAATTTTCTTTGAAGATTTTTTCCTTACTATTAAAAGGCTACTATGGTTTTGAGAAATGCAATATTATTCTTACAATATGATCTTGATTGACAAAATGTCTGACATGAAAGATTTTGCTTCTAAAATATTTTATCAGAAGAAATTGCTTTTTGTTTGTTTGTTTATCATAAAGGGGCTCTTTTTTAATTATTAAAGTGCCTAAGCTGAATTGGACATCCAGATCTTACATGTATTCTTCAAAATAAAAAATACAATTCTAAAATGTCTAGGTTATCCTTTGTCAAAAGCGTATAAAAATTGTAGATGTAGAACTATACAGTTAAAAAACTATGAATTCACTAAACTCGGAAAAAAAATATCATAATAAGTGATTACAATTTTAAATCCAATTCTATGAGCTTTGGGTGTTGGTTTCCTTTGCTTGCGTTATGTGAGGCTACAAAATAGAATCCTGTATAGATGCATTAAAGGCCAAAGAATGCATCCTTGAAGGAAGGGTGTGAAATATGAAAATGTCCATGATGTGCTTCAGTTGTTAGTTTTCACATCTAAGCTGACAAATTTCTATCCCATGCACCAAGAATGTATGTAGAATCAGTCCAATTTCCTTCCCATAAGCTGCTAGTGTTTGAAGAATTAACCTAATTTCCTGATCATTAAGCTAAGAGGCCCATTATACCACCCAATATGATGTGTAAGGATGTTTATCCGTGATCAAAGTTGAAATTTTTCATGTCTCCCAAAATAGAAATTAAAAAATTTTGCAAGTGAAGCAATGAAATCCATCTCAGCTCATCTTAGATCCATATTTAAAGTTGATCTATGCTAGTTAAGTTCCACCTGAATGTCTTGCTTATTCTTTAGCTGGAAAAAGTCATTCCATGGTACACAACTTGCTCCTCTCGGTGCAAGTAGACATGATCAATGATTCAGGGTGTCCCGCTAGGGAAGTCTTGTGCCACATTGAATAGATGGAAAAGGAAGAACATAAATTAAACTAGAAATCCTTCATCACCCGAGGTCAGGTGAGGACTAAAGGGGCAAGACTGAGATGATGGAGGAGAGAGTGGAAGTTGACCTCAGGGGCTAGGAAAAGAATTGAGATGGGGTAGCCAGAACTAGGCTAAGTATAGAGTCAAGGAAGGAAGAGGGATAGACCAGAATAACAAAGAGGGGGGCCCTAAAGGCCAGAAAACTTGACCATCCCTTAGGGAGAACCTTAGGAAATATCAACGGAATATCAAAGTAAAACCCATATAGAGTGTCTAGCTTAACCATTTGAAATCCCACCTTGAATAATGATCGAGGGCATTATCTATTGTGCTTCGGAGCGCTTGGTTGGGATTTGGGTCAAATAATTTTTGAGGAGATAATATTTTTTTGCTTTTGTTGTTTGATTTTTTTTAAATGTATAATAAATTAAAAAATATGATTGGATAATCTCCAAAAACATAAAATAGATAAGCTATAACATTAAAAGGAGTTGTATAAGTGCATCAGTGGTATGATGATTCAATAACTTTTGGTAAAAATATGATTGAATAATCTCCAAAAATTTGAAACTATAGATTTGCGGTATAAGTATTTAAGTTGTTATTAAAAAATTTTAACGAGCGATTCAAATAGAGGTGAAGTTAGATGATTTGTTGGGGTGCAATGCTCATTTCTTGTCAGGTATAAGTATTTAATTTGTCTATAATAAATTTTAATGAGTTCTTTAAACAGAGGTGAAGTTAGATGATCTATTTGGGTGCAACACCTATTTCTTGTCACCATTCATTAGTGGATTGACTGGAAATGGGATTCCTTGGAATTTGATGTTTTACAAGATTCTAAAATGGATCGCAGAGAAGTGGTAAGTTATTTAAATGAAAAGGCTTAAGTTCATCTGTCATTGTTTGAGATGTTTGCATTTGTATAGGTTTTTATAGTATAAGTGTTATATCTTATGCTTATTTCAAGGAGTTTTCTTCCAATATGTCTAATAATAATATGTTTTTTGGTAGTTGTCACAATCAACACTTCTATCCGAAGTGGTAAGTAATAGGTATAGATCTCATCAAAGAATTTATTTTTGAAATCAAGACTTTCCCTGATGTTGCTAAGAAGTCAGAGCACACATATATTCTTCTAAGCACTTTTTATGCTTGTACAGGTTACTTCCCATATGTCTTTCCATATGTACCTTGTACCTTGTTACCTCCCAATGTACCTTGTTACCTTCAAACTTGCAAATAAATTGTTACCTTCCATATGAATAATTGTCAACCACTGAGACATAAATCAATGTTTCACCTGCTAAAGGTCCCAATGTTCAATCAAAAGTAGTACCCATAGTAGCAACTCCAACTCCAACTCCTATCCTAGATCTTCTTGTTTTTTTGATAGATTTAGGAAATGCACTTGTCCCTAGAGACTAGTGAGCAATAGGCTCTGGGTGGGTATTAGATAGTCAATTCCATTTCATTTTGTAAAGAACAAATAGAAAAAAATGGCTTTATTATTGTTAGATGTGAATTGTATTTACTATCATAAGCATCAACCTGATTAAAGAAACTTGTGATATTTGGTTAATGGTTTGTGTAGGCCTCCATTTCCTGTTTTACTTGCATCATCAATATGTCAAGGCCTTCAGGTCAATGGGAAACTTATATGGTGCGATGGTCAAATTTGTTTACAGCTTGAAGTTTTAGAATAACTCTTTTGGTCTTGCAGTTGCTGGACCTCTATAGGTGCAGTTCATAAAAGTGAAAATAGTTGAGATATTAGTTCTATTTACTGTAAATATTGCTAGTTTAATAGGATGTAGATGCACATCTATTTTGAGTCCTTTTTCTAAGTTTCATTCCTGGTAAATTAGATGCCACCATTGCGGCCTGAGAGCTCAACACACACACTGCTGCGAATGATATTGTTTCAAAACATGTCTCCTGGACTGGAAAATGCTCTTTTGTAGGTGGAAGCAAGAAATAATGAACAACTTGTTTGGTATTTTAATGATAATATTCCAGTCAAAGTTTTATTCACTGAGGATGGCAGGATGGAGCATGCAACATTTCCAGAGGTAAAAATGAAAGCTAGGATATAAATTTTAAGCTTTGGAAGTTTTCTTCATTGAGGATGGCATGATGGAGCATGCAACATTTATGAAGGTAATAATGAATGCTAGGACTAATCCCTCTCCACCACTCTTCCTGTGTCTTTGACTCTGTTGGATTTCTAGGACTTTTGGGTCAGAAGGGTTGGGCAAGATGGACAAGTCCAAGAGATCAAAGGGGGAAGAGGAAGAGCACATAGACGGTGATCTTGTTCTCTCCATTGAAAAGCTACAGGAAATCCAGGATGAGCTTGAGAGAGCAAGTTCTCATGCACTGTGAAAACTTCTTTTTGGGGTTATTTTATTTTATTTATTTATTTCTAAATTGGTTTTTTTCTTATCTTTTTTGAAAACCTTTTTCCTATTCCTTTCTCTATGTATTATATTTTTTATTTTATGTTGCATTTGTGGATTGATTGAATTTTTTCTTGTCCGTGGTCTGCTTGAGAATGATTTGTTATAACCCTTAAGAGCAGGTTTGAGGCAAAGAGCGGATTTGAGGGAAAGAGCAGTTTTTCAGTAAACCAACACTTCATCTTCATATTCTTTGAGTCCTTTGGATATGGACATTTTGATTGGTTTACATATGTTGTTTTTCCAACAGTTTCGAGGAAATTGTTTCAAGGAAAAAATTGAACTAGAACATCCTCAAATTAGTTATTTCAGTTTTTTTTCCATATCCATTTATTGTTTGGGCATGAGTTGGTAAAGCTGGGGGTTCAACAAATGTAATATTTTGTATGACAGTTCTTGATCAGTTACAGTCTTCTTGTTTATGATTAGGTTCATAATGACTTGGTGACCTGAGGCTCTCTCAATGTAGTATGTTTCTCTCCTAAATCCCTTTTGGTCTCAATTACAGTCTGCACGTTTATGATAAGGTCATAGTGTCCTGTTCATCTGGGGTACTCTTGGCCTAGTCACTACCCCCAAAGGATCTAACAAGGTTGTTGGACTTAATGGAAAAATCTTGCAATTCTATTTGGCACCTGCCCTTAAGGAAGGGTAGACCTGCCTTACCTATATGGTTGTTGATAGTTATCTTATTTTTACATTCATTTTTTTATTAGTTGTTGGAAAGCTTTCTTGGAGGAATTAGTGGATAGAGTTTAAGTTGGATTTCGGATGACAAGCAGAGTATTCCTACATTACGTATTTGTAATTTCATAGTTTCATTCACATTGAGGAAGAACCAGATTCATTGTATCACTTTTGTTTTCACTTTCCCCACTTACATAGCGACGTTGCAGCTCTGGATTTATTTTTTCCTTCTACTTTTTCTCTCTGAGAATGAATCTAAATTTTCCAGTACCTAGCAAAGCCTTTTTCTCTTCTATTATAAGATGCATATGTGTGTAAACCTATTTAGTTGATGAAATAAGTTTGGAGTGGATTGAAACAATGAGAATTTGTTGTGGGGGTTATGATGAATCATTTTTTTCAATTGAGCATAACATGTCTATATGATATAATGCAGAAAAATGGAAAACAAAGTGAATTTTTCACAGGGTGCATTGAGCTTCTCTATTTTGGCTATTCATCTCTAGTTGTGTTGAATGTTAGAAATGGGTTTGAACTGCAAAACATTTCTTCTTTCATGAGACTGCAGAAATCGGTCTCCAAATGAATTGAAAATGTCATAGTGCACTTTGGGTTGTTCTATCACTAGTCTTACATGGGATGTTTGTATTCAGGGCATTTAGGTTATTATTTTTTTAGTTATTATATGATGTCCAACTATGTGGGGCCTTCTACATGCGTAAATTGCACTTGGGTATTATGGAAAATTGAGTCCTGAATTATTTTTTGTGCTTTGCCTTTCACTATCGGGTCTTTAACATTCATTACTGTTTGATACGTTGGGCATTTTATTTTGGTAGATTTGATGGGTGATTGTCCTAAGTTTTCTAATCTATTTATTTTATTGAGATATGTGTGTTTGATAGACTGGGCAATGTGTGTTCTCATCCAAGAGGTATTTTAAGGTGAATGGTATATGATTTTCTGTAAATTTGGCTTGACAAAGTAAGTGCTTTTGATGGATTGTAGAATATTTAAAGATATGTGAAGGGCGGATGATATTTAATTTCCAATTGATTTGCTTGAAAGAAAGTGTAAGTGTCTGTTTAAAAGTTTAAAAAGAAAAAATCCATAGCAAAGTGTTGACTGCACTATTAATGCCTTATCATCTCTGTCTATAGTTTATAAAGAGGAAAAGAAGGCAATTTGCTTGCCATTTTTCACTCACTTTTATTTTTTTTCACTCACCTCTATTGAAATATGCAAATTGTTTTTGTTTGAAATTCATTGTGTAATTGCAATTATTTTTTTTTTTAAATCAATGACTATAAATGTAATTTTAAGGATTGCCATAACTCTTCACATAATTTTTTAAAGTGTTCTAACTCAATGGAAGAGCATTTGCTTTACAAGCAGGAGGTTGGTGGTTCGATTCCACCGTGTGCTAACATGAATTAATCAATGATTTTGTAGTTCATTTTTAATTAAATGTTTTTTATATCGATTTATTTCAAGGGTGAGATATTTCTAGATTCTTTGTTTTATATTGTCTCTAAAGAGACAAAATTGATCTTTAAATAAAAAATTTATCGTCTCTAGAGATACAATAGCTAGTATTAAAGACATATTGTCTTTAATCCGGGTGTTGTCTTTAGAGAGACAAAAATGAAATTGTCTCCAGAGAGACAAAAATGAAATTGTCTCCTAAGAGACAATAATGGTTGTGTTATATACTATCTATATAGAGACAATATTTTTTAAGACAACAATATTTAAAACAATAATCTTTAAGACAATACTTTTGAAGACAATAATGTTTAAGACACTATTTTTTAAGACAATGATTTTTGAGACATTTAGTTGAAGACAATATTTAAGACAATACACAATTTTTTTGTCTTAAGTTAAGACAATTTTCCCAAAAATTGTCTTAAAACCCTCCTTTATGTAGTAGTGGGAGAATGGGTGTATTGAGGGAATACATGCACGGAAAGCGTACAATTTATCCTACACATATGGAATTATTTTAGTAGTAAGAAACATATTTGGCATAACAAACTACACAAATAATTGGGAAACAAAAAGATGTTATAACAATTAACATATTTTTCATTTTAAACTTTTACATATTGAACTATGTAGAACAACATTGTATGGATTTGGTGATGTGTGTAGAGTAAAGTATGTGTGGAATAGGGGAGTGTGTGTAAGAGAATGACTGTGTACAGATAATACATGTGTAGAGCAAGAACACAATTTTTTTTTTTTTCCATTTACATGAAATAATTTTAACTTGAAGAATAAAGTTTAAAATTAAAAAAAATTCAGAAAAAAAGTGGGAAATTAAAAGATAATGCAACAATTAAAATATTTTCTACATTTTAAACATTTATGTATTCAACTCTACAAAACAACAGATGTATCAAGCCAAGGATTTGTGCAAAGAAAAGCATATGTGAAACAAGGGGTATGTGTGGGAGAATAAGTGTACAGAGGGAATGTGTGTGCATAACAAGAACATAAATTTTTTGCACATACATGAAATTATTTTAACTTTAAGAAAACAATCTAAAATAAAAAATGAAAAACTACACAAATAGTGGAGGAATCAAAATTTGTTGTAACAATTAGCATATTTTTTCATTTTAAACTTTTACATATTCTGCTATGTGGAAAAATAGGTGTATGAAGCCGACAATGTGTTGAAGTAAAGGATATATAGAATAATGGGTACGTGTGAGAGAAAATGTCTGTAGAGGGTACGCATATGTGGAAAAAGAAGAAACAATATTTTCTGCACACACAAAATTACAATAGATTTATGCAAAAACTTTAAAATAAAAAACTACACAAATAATTTGAAAATCAAAATATGGTGCCACAATTAACATATTTTTTATTTTAAACTTTTACACATTGATCTATGTAGAATAATATGTATGGACATGAGAATGTGTGTAGAGAAAAGGATGTGTAGTACAGGGGGTATGTGTGTGGGAATGAATGTGCAGAGAGAATGCATGTGTCAAACAAGAACAAAACAATTATTTGCACACATGAAATTGTTATGTAGAAACTCTAAAATAAAAAATTTCACAACTAATTGGGAAATCAAAAGCTGTTGTAACAATTAACATATTTTTCATCTTAAACTTCTAGAAATTAAACTATGTTGAACAATAGGTGTATGCAGCCCATGATGTGTGCCAAGTAAAGGATGTGTGAAACAAGGGGTCTGTCCAAGAGAATGGGTGTGCAGAAGGAATGAAATTATTTTAACTTTACACAAAAACTTCAAAATAAAAATCTACACAAATAATTTCCAAATCAAAAATAGTTTCAATAGTTAACATATTTTTTCATTTTAAAGTTCTTCACATTTAACCATGCAGAGAATGGGAGTGGGGAGGATGTGCATGCGTGAAGTGATAATAGAAAATATTTCATACACCCATATAATTAAAACTTTAACTGGAATTTTCAACCATGGTTGCTCAACAATGAATGTTATAAGAAATAGTCCCTACCACTTATAGGGACTATATAAATGTCATGTTCCCCAACTCATTTATTTATTTAATTTATTTTTGTAGTCAATCATACGATTAGCCATTATTGATGATTATAGTATTCAGCAAGAACACATAACATTAGTTTATGTAGTCGATTGGTTTGTTCTACTTTATCTCTCCATTTTAAAGAAAGGTGACCATACTTCCTATGTCTATTTCATACCACTTCTAACTACAGATATATTCAGTTTATAAACACATTCATAGCTATAAACCCTTAAATACCTAGGGGGTGATTCTATCCCCTAACCAAACTTTAATATAATGTCCTGCTTGGTGATACTTGGTAATAACGTCTCCCCGCGTACGTTCATGGTTACCCTCATCATTTACTTAGTGCACTTTCCCACAACTTATTGTCTACACTCTCAATGCAAGCCTATCTACTCATGCCCAGCGGTACCCCAGTCATGTAGAAGTGCAACACGTCCCTTGGGCCATGTGCCCTCATCCTCCTCCACGTACCAGAGTTTCCTCAGTTGTATAACTCTATTTGTGATAAACTTCAAGGATGCCGATCATCTAGGGATGGATGGATGGAAAATAATGAAACGATCAAACCCTAATCGATTGAGTCCTTAAGCCTTCCTTCACTCCTATCGTCATTTGGTTTGGCTCTGTATTTTCATACTATTTCCCTTGTTCTCTTGGTCTGCGTCTAAGGTTCCTCTTTGAGGATGAAGCCTGTCTCGTTAGTGAAAAATGTGATCGAAAGGGATCAACAAATGGTTCTTGAAAGTTTCCCATGGTGAATACCTTGTTATACTGCGGTTCCTTCGCTTCCCTCTGGTGACTCTGTTTCTTGCACCTATGGAAACCTCATGGTTTGATTGCCGCTAGAATTTAAGGTATGCACCTTATTTGGGTTTATTATGGACTTCACTGTTTTTTCCACCGTTGGTGTTTATCTTGTGAATCTGAATTCTTTTCCGATTTGTTGCATGGCTTTGAGTGTAAATTATGGAGAGGCTTGAAAGTGCTTCATGGATGGTGCACCCCCTTCACATTTTCATGGCTTTAGGTAAGATAATACGTAACTGACCATTCAGTCTATTTTTCTATGTGATCACTGACTATTCTAGTGCTCACACTGCTTAGCGTGCATTGCAGGTTCCCTCTTCGGAAAGCAGAGATCCTCACCCTTGGAAGGTATAATTTTAGGTTACTATGTTTTTTTGTTTTTATTTTTACAGAAGAAGATTAACATTCCTTCTTCTCTTATTGGGAAATTCGCCATTAGGGTCTTTTTACTCCTGTTAGTTCTTTTTACATCTGTCAAAAATTCTCGGATTCACTTAAGAATCTTGGTATAATGTAATGATTTCAAACATCTCCTTGAGCTCTACCTCTAGCCTTAGCATTCCTCATCCCACTTGGTTATTGAGGTTTTCATATTACCGTTGTACTTTTGATATTTTGGTAACGTATAACTATATAGACAGTTGTGAGATCACACTATAAATTGTAGTTGATATTGTTACTTTCACTATATCTGTGTTAATATATAATGCTCCTTGCTAGAAAAAGGGTTAAGGTTTTGAATGTTGTCATTGGTTAAAAGAATTAGCTCTATTCCATTATATTCAACTATTTCTTTTGTGGTTGCTACTATGTCTGTTACTAGAAAGAACTACGCTTTATCTTCTTGAGTCTTCTGGAGGTGGCCTTGGCTCAGCTCCAACTTAGACCTAGATATTGCTCCCTTTGCATGCATAGAAATGCGAGCGAGGGTTTCTTGATAAGGTTTCCAATGGTTGACTTTTTTTTGCAATTTCTTTTTATTTTTGGACTTGTAATGGCTATAAAATGATTAATTGTCCGATGATTTCAGTCAGGTACATGAGTTTTGTTATTTGATGTTTAGTTGGTTAGCTAAAATTTATTATTATTGTTAGCGATCCGTAGAGTTTAATCTACTCCTTATTGTTTTACTATAGATATTCCATAATTCACTTTTAATTTCTTTGACTATGACTGCTCTATGAATTTACCTTGTAAATAGTTTTACTCTAAGTCCTCTATAACTTAGAAGGAACTCTTTCACCCAACATGCATTGAATTTACTATATTTCATGATTTTTGTTCATTTATTCTCTTTTGGATTTATTCTTTGTCTTTATATATGTAAGATAACATCTATCTAGCCTTTTCCATCCTAATGGTAAGAGTCATTTATAGGTAACGTGGTAATTAAGTCCACTATGCTGCCTTACAATACACGATACAATAATGACTTGTAGCAGATTCTAGATTATATTGTCACAGAATCCTCTACTGCCCTAAGTGGAAATCTGTTTCTCCTAACATATTCTCTTTCTACTTAGGCAAATCATGGACATGGACTTCCCTTCCGGGCAAAGTCTGTCCTATATTTGCAGTGGTACTATTAATACCCTATCATCTTCCTTCACTATTTCTACCTTGGATACCAATTAGTCCACTCACAACCTTGCAAGAGGATGTCTCAAGGTTTGGTTCAGGTAATCTACAACCCAAACCCCACAACTTACTGAATACCCCTCATTGATTCAGGTACAAAAAACCTCAATCACAGATAATTCCTTTCTATAATGTTTAACACTCTTTATGCGTTCCCCTTAGACTTGTTAAGTAAAATACTCTATCGATATCACCACCCAATGAAGGTCAACATTCTTAGCAACTTCTGCATGCTAAGCATAAGATCAATGAATATTCAAAAATGAAAGTACATAACTTATTTTTGCATGCTAAACTTAATATGAATATAAATTGTAAATGATCGCAGCTAACTTGTTTCTGCATGCTAAGCTTAATAGGAATAAATAATGTAAAAATATTGCACCTAACTTGTTTCTACATACTAAGCTTAATAGGAATAAGTATTGGAAACAATTTTACATAAATTAGTACCACACATTTACATGAGACTTCAGAGAAACTATTGTAATCGAAATATGTAAATATGCACCAAATATTCGACACACTATTACTAGAATCCAATTTTCCGTAGCGAAATTAAATGGGCTGAACAATTTTCCACCCAACTGTGAACCTTATCTCTTGGTTCCCCCCGAGCTGAGATCAATACA
Organism: Pinus taeda; assembly: GCA_000404065.3. NCBI lineage: Eukaryota > Viridiplantae > Streptophyta > Pinopsida > Pinales > Pinaceae > Pinus > Pinus taeda. The sequence continues at coordinate 162,580 of APFE030130901.1, forward strand.
TCTCCCAAAACCAACAACCTCTACGAGTCTAGTATAGGATTTATTTATATTTCACTTTCGCTGCAAAATTTCTAAAATGACATCTTGTTTTTTTGGGAATCATCTAATCCTCATAACCTAGTATTTTTCTTTTTTTGTTTGAGAAAAGGATTCTTTTTCATAATTTAAAGCCATTCTTCTTCTACTATGGTGCTTTTCCACCCCTTCCAGTGTTTCTTCCCCTGCACTGGGTGATTTTTCCATATTCTTTTCTCTACCTATCTAGAAAATCACATAGTTCTACTCCAGAGGGATTTTTCTTTGGAGTGATTTGGGAAAGTTTAGTATTTTTCCTCCTTTCCTGAATCCAATCCATTGATCCAAAACTATGGATCAGGATAGTGATCTCAGTCATTTTTCAAAAAACCGAGGTGCTAATTTTGCACTCTATCTAGTTTTAAGAGTACCCTTTCGAGGCGTAACTATCAAACACACATTCTCCCCCACTTGGAATTCCTTATGGGCCATCTTCCAGTCTGCATAACATTTTTGGCAATCTTGGGAAATTTTAATATTTTGTTGAATTTTCCACATAGTTTGTTCCATTTCCTATAGAATTATGGTCTGATAATTAATATATCCTCACGTTGACTCCAACTGAGTTGAGTGTGACGTCTTCTTCCATACAAGTCTTCATAAGGTATCATCTTGATGGTAGCTTGATAGCTATTATTATAAGAAAACTCAAATAGATGTAGAAAATATTCCCACTTGATGGGTCTGTCCATTACATACATTCGGAGCATATCCTCTAGAATTTGGTTTGTTCATTTAGTTTTCCCACCCGTTTGTGGGTGATATGTAGTACTGAATTTCAACTTAGTACCTAAGCTCCCAAACAATGCCTTCTAGAAATTGGAGGTAAACTTTGGATCTCTGTCCGATATTATCATTTTTGGGATTCCATGCAATCTGAAAATATCCCGCATGAATACATTATCAATTTGGGTAGTACCAAAGGTAAATTGTATTGGGATAAAATGTGCTTCCTTAGTCATTGTATCTACTACCACCATGATGGAGTCATGTTGTTTTCTCATCCGAGGAAAAAAAATTATAAAATCCATGGATATCACCCCTTACTTTCACTCAGGTATGGGCAATGGATTCAACAATCCTAATGAATGTTGATGTTCCACCTTCACCAATTGGCATTGCAATGATTTGGATAAGTAATTTGCCGCCTCCTTCTTCATTCCTGACCAAAAAAATTGTTTTCTTAAGGTGGTGATCATCTTTTGGTATCCTGGATGACCGACATACTATCTCTTATGGAACTCATCTAGTATCATTTTCTTTAATGTTGTCACCTCTATAATATACAACCTATTTTGGTAGGTAATTAATCCTTTTGGATTTACAACATATTCCAAGACTTTTTCTTGTTGTGCCTTCAGTTGCATTTATTGATACTTTGGATCCTACTTCTTGTTACTTGTATCTATTCCTCCAAATCTATTTTTACACCGCTTTCTCCATTACCCAACAATGAAAGAGGATATCTACTTAATGCATTGACGATTTTGTTTTCCTTTCCCTTAATGTGTTTAATTTCTATGTCAAAGTCACTTAGGAAAGCTAACCATCATGCTTGCCTAACATTTAAATCTATTTGGATAATGAAATACTTAAAACTAATATGATCCGTTACCAACAAAAAATTGTTTACCAATAGATAATGCCTCCACATTTTTAAGGCATGGATTATTGCAGCTAACTCCAGGTCATAAACAACATAATTTTGTTCAAGTTTCTTCGGTTTTCTCGACTCATAGGCTATGATTCCATTACCTTGTATAAGTACCCTTCCCAATCATTCCAAACATCCATCTCTACATACAATAAACTCCTTATTTGGGTCTGCTATCTTTAGAATAGGGGTCACTGTCAACATATGCTTCAATTGATCAAAACCTTTTTGACACTTTTCTCTCCATTCAAAATTAACCGCCTTCTATTGTAGAGAGGTAAGGGGGTAAACCAACTTGGAGAACCCATATATAAACCTACGGTAGTACCCAAAAATTCCCATAAAGGAACGAATTGCTGATACAACTTTCAGTATCGGCCAATTCATAATGGATTTAATTTTTTCAAGGTCCACTACCAATCCTTCTTTAGAGATGATATGTCCCAAAAATTGGATATAGATTTTAAAAACCTCACACCTACTGCCCTTTGCATAAATATGACACTCTTTGTGTAATACCAATTTCAAATGTTCTTGGTGTTCCTCCTCATTCTTTGAGTATATTAAAATTTCATCAATAAAAACTAACACAAATTGATTCAAAAACTTGTGCAATACATTATTCATGAGACACATGAAGGTAGTAGGGGCATTAGTGAGTCCAAATGGTCCATAATTCCGAATGGTCCACAAAACCGAGGTGCTAATTTTGCACTCTCTCTAGTTTTAAGAGTACCCTTTCGAGGCGTAACTATCAGACACACATGCTCCCCCACTTGGAATTCCTTATGGGCCATCTTCCAATCTGCATAACATTTTTGGCAATCTTGGGAAATTTTAATATTTTGTTGAAGTTTCCACACAGTTTGTTCCATTTCCTATAGAATTATGGTCTGATAATCAATATATCCTCACGTTGACTCCAACTGAATTGAGTGTGACATCTTCTTCCATACAAGTCTTCATAAGGTATCATCTTGTGGTAGCTTGATAGCTATTATTATAGGAAAACTCAAATAGATGTAGAAAATATTCCCACTTGGTGGGTCTGTCCATTACATACATTCGGAGCATATCCTCTAGAATTTGGTTTGTTCATTTAGTTTTCCCACCCGTTTGTGGGTGATATGTAGTACTGAATTTCAACTTAGTACCTAAGCTCCCAAACAATGCCTTCTAGAAATTGGAGGTAAACTTTGGATCTCTGTCCGATATTATCATTTTTGGGATTCCATGTAGTCTAAAAATATCCCGCATGAATACATTATCAATTTGGGTAGTACCAAAGGTAAATTGTATTGGGATAAAATGTGCTTCCTTAGTCATTATATCTACTACCACCATGATGGAGTCATGATGTTTTCTCATCTGAGGAAAAAAAATTATAAAATCCATGGATATCACCCCTTACTTTCACTCAGGTATGGGCAGTGGATTCAACAATCCTAATGAATGTTGATGTTCCACCTTCACCAATTGGCATTGCAATGATTTGGATAAGTAATTTGCCACCTCCTTCTTCATTCTTGGCCAAAAAAATTGTTTTCTTAAGGTGGTGATCATCTTTTGGTATCCTGGATGACCGACATACTATCTCTTATGGAACTCATCTAGTATCATTTTCTTTAATGTTGTCACCTCTATAATATACAACCTATTTTGGTAGGTAATTAATCCTTTTGGATTTACAACATATTCCAAGACTTTTCCTTATTGTGCCTTCAGTTGCATTTATTGATACTTTGGATCCTACTTCTTGTTACTTGTATCTATTCCTCCAAATCTATTTTTACACCCCTTTCTGCATTACGCAACAATGAAAGAGGATATCTACTTAATGCATTGACGATTTTGTTTTCCTTTCCCTTATTGTGTTTAATTTCTATGTCAAAGTCGCTTAGGAAAGCTAACCATCATGCTTGCCTAACATTTAAATCTATTTGGCTAATGAAATACTTCAAACTAATATGATCAGTTACCAACAAAAAATTGTTTCCCAATAGATAATGCCTCCACATTTTTAAGGCATGGATTATTGCAGCTAACTCCGAGTCATAAACAACATAATTTTGTTGAAGTTTTTTCGGTTTTCTCGACTCATAGGCTACGATTCCATTACCTTGTATAAGTACCCTTCCCAATCATTCCAAACATCCATCTCTACATACAATAAACTCCTTATTTGGGTCTGCTATCTTTAGAATAGGGGTCACTGTCAACATATGCTTCAATTGATCAAAACCTTTTTGACACTTTTCTCTCCATTCAAAATTAACCCCCTTCTGTTGTAGAGAGGTAAGGGGGTAAACCAACTTGGAGAACCCCTATATAAACCTACAGTAGTACCCAAAAATTCCCATAAAGGAACGAATTGCTAATACATCTTTCAGTATCGGCCAATTCATAATGGATTTAATTTTTTCAAGGTCCACCACCAATCCTTCTTTGGAGATGATATGTCCCAAAAATTGGATATAGATTTTAAAAACCTCACACCTACTGCCCTTTGCATAAATATGACACTCTTTGTGTAATACCAATTTCAAATGTTCTTGGCGTTCCTCCTCATTCTTTGAGTATATTAAAATTTCATCAATAAAACCTAACACAAATTGATTCAAAAACTTGTGCAATACATTATTCATGAGACACATGAAGGTAGTAGGGGCATTAGTGAGTCCAAATGGTAATATCATGAAATAATAATGTCCATACCTGATTCTAAAAGTTTTCTTATGTATATCCTCATCCTTTATGCGCAACTGGTGATACCCACTTCGCAAATCAATCTTAGCGAAAATGACTGCCCCTCTTACTAGGTCAAATAGATCATGAGTTCAAGGGAGAGGATATCTGCTTTTTATGGTTAGGTTATTAATATGTCTATAGTAAATACACATTCTAAGTGTACCGTATTTCCTCTTAACAAACAGTACCAAAGCTCCCCATGGGGACACGCCTGGTCTGATATATCCTTTAGCTGCAATGTTAACTCTACCAATTTTGGGGTACTCATTCTGTATGGGGCTATGGACACAGGTGCAACACCTGACACTAATTCAAATGAGAAATCAAGGCTTCTCTGGAGGGGTATCTTGGGAATTTCTTCAGGAAACGCGTCATGGAATTATCTCACCATTGGTAGATGTTCTAATCCTCTCGCTTCAGTTTGTTGTTCCTACTCTTCCACATGTGCTACATACACCTAGAAGCCATTTCTTGCTGTTATTTTCAGCTATAAAGCTGTTATTTTCCTTAATGAATTTGGTTTTGGTTTTCCTTTCAATAGAAACAAATTCCCTTGGGAATCCACACAACTCACTATCTTTTCCAAGAAATTTATAACAACTTTATGTTGTTCTAAACATTCCATTACCACCAAGAGATCATATGATCCTAATGCGAGGATGTTTAAATTGATTTTAGTGAGGTATTCATTTAAATTTACTACACGTTGCTTTATCACACGAGTCACTCTCCTTTGAGTAGCAGTGGCTAGCTATACCAACCACAGATGGTGAATTTTTTTTTTTTTTTTAAACCACACTTTTCCACAATCTAAGGGTTTATATAGCTTAGGTTAGCCCCAGGTTCTATTAAAACAAACAAAGGATGGGTTTGGATAATACCTTCTATTTCAATCATGGTCGATTGATGTTTTATTGTCGGTATTCCAAGGCTGCCCTAATTCTTGGGATACTTTGGCCCACATCATTTACTGTAGAAGCTTCTTGTGCTACATGTACATTCTAAATCAACTTGGGGTTGTGAGGAAAATCCCGTAGCAAGTGGGGTTCACCACAACCCCAACACTTTAATGACTCCCTTTATTTACCTCCCATGTTCTTCTTGTTGCCCAACTGTGCAGGCCTAGAGCCGCTGTAAGACTATGCTGGCTGACTCAACTCACTCTTGAAGATTTTCTTCAGCTTGTGGTGAGCATAGAGCATGTTCATATTGATTCTAATTCAATGGTTATCTAGACTCGTAAATAAAAAAAAAAATTGAATTTTCTTGTGTTAGTATGAAAATATTGAGGTGCTATTTTCACTCTAAATACATTTGATAGGACAAACTGTTTGAATATGTAAGAGATAATAACATAGGAAAGTTTGAATGCATAATGCTTTCATATAAAATTTGTTACATTATAGGCCATTTGGGAAATAATTATAAAACCTCTATTACATTCACAAAGTTGTTATTGTCATTGGGAAGCGATGTAAAGAAAATCAGATAATATTCGTCGTATGGACTACCATTGAATTTATGATAAATAGAAAAAAGTGGAAGGGAGAAGCATAATCTTCCACTACAATCAAAAGGTCACAGGCTCGAGATTGATACATGACTGTGAAAATGCATTGAACAACCTAGCTATTTAATAGAGGCAATAAGCAGAGGAATTTGGGAAATTCATTGAACAACATGTAGGAGCCTTAGGAGGTTTTTTACTAAGGCCTACAATGATAAAAGGGATGCTTTTGTGGTTGATTGCTTGCTTCCAAGGATGCCTGGCAAGGTCTAGGTATATCATAGAAAGAAGCTATGTTTCTCAAAATTAAAGGAACAAAAAAATTATGTAGAGTGATATGTTTTCCTTTGTATGAAAATTATGATGAACAATAGAGGAAGTCTCTGGTCATGAAGAGCAGTACATTTTGACATTTTTTTTGGATTTGATATACTGTGGTTAAAGTTTTCCAGTATAAAATTTATTAACTTCACCCAATTTTTTATGTTTTCAAAGTTACTTTCCTAATGAATAATCCTATTTAAATCTATTATACTATTCTATTATATGTTATTTCATGTGCTGGTGGAAACCATGCTTAGAATGGATTTCCCATTCATTGAGCTACTGTCAAATTTCCTTAGAGGTTAAGGCTATCTTGTGATAGTAAAAATGTTTGGAAGACATGAGTACAATCCAGATTTTTATTTGACTGAAATAAAGCAAGTGATCAAAAGAGGCAAATAATGTTTGAAATTAGAGAAAAAGAGTATAAGCTGGTACATTGAATTAAACGGTTCGATCTAGTGGTCTCTTCTCTCACAAAAAGCAGATTTCATACCCAAAAACAACACAAAATATCTCATACCCCAAAGTGCGACTTAAAAATGATAATTATTATGATATAGTAGGTGATTTTGAGATTGTTGAATTTATTAGTACCATCATAATCTCCAATTTTAACAGGATTTAACTGTAAAATTTAGAAAATTAGACAAAGATTGAATTGAATTACCATATTCAATGTAGGATAATTAAAATAATTCCAAATTGTAACGAAATGATATTGCAAGAACAACAAATACTTATCTTTCATATGCTTTTGTTACAGAGAGATCACAACAACTATGCTATGGAGGTGAGAGCTCTAATTTTAAGGTTGTTGGCTACTGTTTCGGAAGCTTTAGGGCTCAATTTTAGTTACTTGGATAAAATCTTTAAAAAGAAAACATAAAATAATGGATATAATGTACTATCCTCCATGCTGAATCCTGGATATTAATCTTGGCACACCACACTATTAAGATGCACGTGGCATCACCATTTTAATGTAAGGAAAGGTCAGTGGTATGCAAGTACTCAGGAATGGAAAGTGCGTTATTGTAGGACCCATACCCAACTCTTTCGTTGTTAGTATGGGAGATAAACTACATGTATTTAAAAAGAGCAAGAGCAGATCCAATATTTTTTTCCACCCGAAAATTTGACAATGTTATTATTAATGCTAATAATTTGTGAGGTAGTGAGAAATGGGAGATTCAAAGTGTTGAAGATCGAGCAGTAAAACTGTATCTACTGCACATATATTAATTCCTATGTCTTATTGCCCTTCAGAGGATGCCTTCATTTCCCTTGCAACACCCCTGGTTGATGAACAACATCCGACTCTTTGAAAAGCATATAATTTTGCTGCTCATGTACCATTTGAAAGGGAATGAATAATTCTAGCATAATTTTTGGGTAGATGTTGTCCAGATTTATAAAGAAGATTTTAGGAAAGTGGGAAGACAAGGCTTATCTAAATTATTGGCTCAATAGGATTTATTATTTTGGAAATAAACTAATGATTGCATCCAATACCACCTTATATGCGAATTTAGTTATGCTGGAAGACGTTGGTTATACGGACAGACGTTAAGGTATACCAATCATCTCTCATTCATTTATGAATTATAATGACAAATATATGAAAAATGCACACTTTTCACCTTAAACACCTCACTCTTACATCAAAGGTTTATGCTCTCAAAGAAGTGGATGAAAGCCTCTCAACTAATGTTGCATCTAACTTTGTGTCAGTGAATGAGAACAAAGATAAGAGTTCAACTACTGCTAGAGGGTTGTAATCCCATAGCATGGAAAATAAAGAGAAAATAATGTTAGAATAAAGGAAACTCTTGAAACAAAACCTGGAGTCATTAGAAAAGTATGAGGTCTATCCAAATGAGAAAATACCCAGGTGCAATTTAGAACAAATATATTAAAAACACCAAAAATAGCTTTGGAGATCTAAGGTGTCAAAAAAATATCGACCATAATTGATTCTAATGTAAGTCTAAACAGGGACGAGTAGGGCTTATGAACCCATAATATATTTCTAATCCTTAAGGACTTGGCAGCTTTTCTCATGAAAATCTGCTTGATATCCTGCAATGTGAGTAGAAACCTAGGAAAGGAAGAAGATTCATTATTACATAACACCATCCAACACCTAAGATCTTATGTATGTTTTCTTGAAGAGCTGAGGTTACTAACTTCTGACTATGTTCACTTATTGGTGATATTTAGCATTCTAGTTATCACCCTAACTGCTTTGAGGAATGAAGAGGTTCAATCTTTGGTCTGGCTCACCATGACTTTCTACTCTAAACATAACCCATGGTGAGGGAACTTTTACTAGACGTATGAAATGGCAAGGCACAACCCTTATTACATTAACCTAATAATTTCTTACTAGTTTAAATAGTTAATATAGCGAGACAAAGCACAAGTAATTCCCATCTTGGAATGTTTTAAACATAAAAATACAAGTAACTAAAATTTTGGCACTGAAAGAAGTACAAGAATATATGAAAGAGGGTTTTGCTAGATGGCTTCACAGATATAAGTGAAGAATAATTCAATAATATCGTTCTAAACCTAAACTTGAGGCGCCGGTAAATAGAACAAGAGATAAAAATTAAAATGGATAAATAATTAATTATAAATTTATGATAGCCAAGCATTTGATGTTTGAGATACTAATTAACATCAAGAATACTCAAGAAATATAGGAAATGTGAGAAAGGAGAAAATACATACAAATTAATGGGAAGCAATGAAATTTCATTGGATGGAATTTTTAAAGGTATCGTATCCTTGGATGGTTTCCATCAATTTCATTGTAGGGAATTTTATAACATTTCAACATATGTGTTCTCCATAAACATAAAGAGAATACCATAATTAGTGAGCTCTATATTTAACAGAAGTTGCCAAAATTTACAGTTTCAGATTTATAATCAAAAGACACAGGTTCTTTGGAATTCAATCATAAGCATTTAGCTGATATCTGCATATTAATGCCATTATTCAAGAATAAGAGTGACAATATTTCTTGAGACAAAATAAGCTAGCATACCAACATTTTAAAGGGGTAGTTTTAGTTATTGTTTTGTAACATAATATAATTTTTAGATGCAAGTTCATAAGAAAATAGAGAAAATGCAATTACAATGAATCAAAGGAGCAATACACTAGTTAGCTCTTGTCAAGTTGTTGACACCTGCCCGCAGATTCAAGTGTTCGAGATTCTCATAATTAGGGTTTTGCTCAATATATTTTTCAGGATTGAGTTAAATATAAATTAACAATTCAAACAATTTAGACTAGAACCAATATTTAAAGAGAGGCATCACACCCTAGAACAAGTGGAAAACTTTATTTCTTTGCCATCATAGACACGAGTTAGAAATCATACATGTAATATTACCTACAATTCGATATATATACTTTGTATATTTTTTTGTATAAAATCATTAGAGGAGAGCATGGCCACAACAGGGTATCACTGGGAAAATACGACTTACCTCACACAACAAAGACCAAGAAATTGGCAGGAAGAAGTAGGTTGGCTTGAAATCACAAATTGTCAAAGAACATAATGACCCATCATCACAAAAAATAGAAGCGAGAACCCATCACCCAATACATGAAAGAAAGAAACAAATTCACTTGTTTAAATCAAATTTTGAAAAACCTAGGATGACCCTAACTAATAAGCCCATGCCCAACCCAACCGTTTAGCGCACCCCACTTCATCCATCCACAACTTGGCTTCTTCATCATAACCAACTTGTTCGAATGTACAGACAATCATTGGTGAATGAGTAGTCTTTCAACACCTGCATGGGCACTTGCTAGTGAATAAGGAGTTATTCCAGTTGCACCTCCTACTGCCAAGGCATCTATTCGTGCGAAAGAGGGGCTCTGCCTTAACATTATGGTGTAATAATTGTTGATTACTTATTAATTAATCAATATTTTATATTTTTTGACAATGTTTTAATGTTTTATTCTTAACTATTTTTTTAAAATCAAACCATTGTTCAATCTCCTAACAATAGATAAATCTAATGATAATTTAAAATTAGACCGTTGTTCAATGCCCTAACAATAGATAAATCTAATGATAAACAATAGTATAAAATATCAACTACGGGAGTTCTTTGCATAAGAAATACCTTATAATATAATTATTATTAAAAATTAAATTAAAATTCTAAAACTAGTGAACAAACAATATCCCTACTATATAATTTTGAAAATAAAAATTTAAATTATTTACTTAAGTGGAAAAGTTATCTACAAAATTTTAAAAAATAATAACCATCATACGGAGAATATTTTCCGGTTCCTCTTCTTTCACTTAGATTAATATTGCTATTGGAATATAAAAATATGATACTATTACTGAAGTGGAAACCTAACCCACACACGTCGGTCTTAACACGAGGGTACCGTGTGAACAAATTGTCGGCCTTAAGAAGCCCTAACGCATGTCATATAAAAGGGACAAATCAGTGGCCTTGAAGGGAGGGTGTGGAAGACTCAAGAAGAAAGATAGGATTCAAGTACACGAACTTCTTCTCCTGGCTCAGCGTTTTTCCTTAAAAGAGGGAGACATCTAATCTGTGAAAGTGAAAGGAGTGCCTGCAATGGACGGGTTTTACTCTGCCATTGGAAAGCGAGGACGCAGGGAAAATGAGGTTCCAGAGAACAATGATGGAAATAAGAGGCGGAACTTTGGGACGGGTAGAGAGCGAGCTTTGCCTGGCGCTGACAGTACTGTGTATCGCATACTATGCCCTGCTAATGTGGTAGGAAGTGTTATAGGAAAGGCGGGTAAAGTTATAAAATCTGTGAGTCAAGAGACGCGTTCGAAGATCAAAGTTACAGATGCTCTTCCAGGCGTTGATGATCGTGTGATAGTAATCTTCAGCTCACCGTCAGGCAACGACAAGGAGAAGAAATGCAATGAGAGTGAGAATGAGAATGAAGTTGGAGTTGAACCTGTGTGTGCTGCTCAGGATGCTCTTCTTAGAGTGCATTCTGTTATTGTTCAACAATCTTCTTCTGGTAGAGATAATGACGCTGACGACAAAAAGAGACAACATATTGCTCGGTTGCTGGCTGCTAACAGCCAGATTGGAGGTTTGATCGGAAAAGGTGGAAATAACATTAAAAAGTTGAGGAGCAAATCCGGCGCTCAAATTCAGATACGGCCAAAAGATGAATTGCCAGGCTGTGCTTTTAGTTTTGGTGAAGTCGTCGTCATATCTGGAGATGTAACCGCTGTCAAGAAAGCACTGTATGCAGTTTCAGCTTTTCTGTATAATCACCCGCCCAAGGAGCAAATTCGTTGGAGCGATATTTTATCTGCAACGAACCCAACTTCACTCCTTCCTTCTGGTGCACCTGCATTATTTACTACACCAACTTATGTTCCACAACGAGATTCACTGTTTGCTCATCACAGTTCAGGTCCTCCAATTCTTGGTACTTATGCCTCCAGCTATTTACCAGCACTGGGAGGATATGAAAGTGAAGCTCGAAGTTCATGGCCTCTTAGTTATAACCCTGCTCTTCCGGCCGTTGGCCCAAAATCTGGGAAATCTGCTGTTGAGAAAAGTGGGGAGGAGTTTCGTATTCGAATAGTATGCCCAAATGATAAAATTGGAGGTGTGATTGGTAAGGGTGGCAATAGCATCAAAAGCATGAGGAAAGACACAGGAGCGAGTATTAAGGTTGAAGACGCAGATTCAGATTCAGATGAACGTGTAATTGTAGTTTCTTCAACAGAGTTGGCTAATGATGGGGTTTCACCTACGCTTGAGGCACTCCTCCAATTGCAAGGAAAGACTAGTGGAAGCACTAGTGACAAAGATGAAGGTGGCATTTGTACAAGGCTTCTTGTTCCGTCAAAGCACATTGGTTGCCTTCTTGGTAAAGGTGGCAACATCATCAGTGAGATGCGGAAGCACACTGGAGCAAATATTCGCATATTTCGCAAAGAGGAGCGACCAAAATGTGCCTCCCAAAATGAGGAGGTCGTTCAGGTTACTGGAGACCCCAATCTTGCTAGAAATGCACTCATCGAAATCACAAAAAGGCTGAGGGAAAATATTTTCAAAGATATGGATGGTGCGACCAACACCCACAAATTGCCTCCTTTGTCTAGTCTATCTGTCCCCAGTGCGATTCCTCTGTCAAATTACGGTACTAGGCGATATGATGTAGGATTTCCAAGGTAAATCAGGTTATCCATTGTCAAATGTTTTTTATTATCTTTTTAATTCATTTTTTAAATACACATTATAATATATTATCGTTTTAATTCATATTTTTAAATCACATTATAATATATATTAGATAAAACTATAAAAAATTGTATTATGATTATCATCATTTGAGTTTGCTTAATTTAATTTTTTTTAGGTTAATGAAATAAATAACTAAATTTAAGATAAATTTTTATATTTGTAATTAAAAAATTGTAAAATAATTTATTTTGTATTTTATTTATAAAATGTTATATAAAATTATTATTCTATAAATAATTTATTAAAAAAATAGAGATTCAAAATTCAAACATCAATAACAAGTTTTGATGGATGAAATTTGTTTCTCTTTTTATATATTTTTTATATATTTGATTAACTTTTTATGTTGTATCTTAGTTATATTGTTGATATATAAATTTAACCAAATATTATATCTAATTTTTGCAATTTCAATAAATTTGACTAAACATTATACCTAACCAATACATTATACCTAACCAATATATATATAGTAAAAAGGCTACTCAAATATTTTACTCAATGTCTTTTTTAAAGCCTTTACTTCACATGGACATTACATATTATATGAGTTAAAACATACATTACTCTTTCAATAATAACAATTTTATAAACCACATTATATGGTCTTAATCAAGAGCAAAATATGCTACCATTTATGGATATTTCAATAAAATGTCTTATGAAGAAGTAAGAGTGAACCTACCATTTAATACAAGCAAGAAGGTACTGAAAGCATTTTTTATTTTATTTTGTAAGTTGACAATTTACTATAAATAGCTAGAAGTTCTAAGGTGAATGGCGAATTCCAAATTGCTATGATGAACTAATTTGAAATGAGTGATTTAGGTTTAATGCAATATTTTCCATCAATGAAAGTTTGTTATAGTGAGGATGAAATTTTCATTTCTCAAACAAGTCATGATTGTAAATGAATCACTAACATAATTTCTCATGATATTATGTTGTGTGGAGAGGATGGTGCTATGTATTGTTCAAAAATATGGAATTTCTAACTCACACAAGAAATAATATTCTTTATTTAGTTTCTCTTCTTTGAAAGTATATGAAAGTCCATTTAAAATTCATATCAATCCATCAGAGAGAACATTTAGTTTTGTGAAAAGAACTATATATTTTGATATTCATTACTGCAATTCTAATGTGTTTGAACTCGCTGGCTTTAGTGATTCTAATTGGGGAGGTAATTTGGATTATAAAGTGCACATTTGATGATTGTTTTTCCCAGTTATGTTAGATGTAACTTAAAGGAGAAACATACACTTTCTCTTTCTTCCATATTCTCTTTCATCTATAGGAGCAAAGTATATTACAACTTGTATAAGAAAAAAAAAAGAAAAATTCAACAAATAGTGATTTTATTTTAAACATGAATGCAATGAAATTTCCAATTTTAATTTGAAACATCACTTCAATAGAAGTCTGGTTTACAAGAAATATGTTAAATTAATCAAAACTTGTTCTTGGTAGTATACATACGGCAAGGGCAACATTTTTCACATTGTGATTACAGCAATGGTAATTTGTAAGTGGGTAGGTTTAATAATCACATGTCATGTGGTTAATTTAGATAGTTACTATTATATCTTTTAGCGATTTATAGTATTCGTTTTAGATAAATATAGGTAGTTTGGGGGATTTGAATCTAAAATATTTTGGTATATAGTGTTTCATTATTATAATAATTAATAATTAAGTGCTTCAAAAACAACAAGGCTACCCTAATTAAATAAGTTGCTATTTATATGATATTTTTTTTTTAATTGAATTATTATTTAAAGAAATTAATTTCATAGTAAGAGTACAGAGATGTTTCTTTGTTTAGTGTTCAATTTCGTTATGTATATATGTTAGAAGTGTAATGTTTATATTAAAAAAATAGGTAAAAATGTAAATATTTTAACTATAGATATCTTATTATCGGAATCTAATTTATTTTCTATATTATTCATATGAATTTAATCTGTATACTTTTGGATAATTCTTGAGTGGATATATGCATGTTTTTCATGCGACGTGTGTACTTGTCTCTAATTTATAGTGTTGTAGACTTTCTCATGTGGTATATGGAATAATTTCTACCAAACTCATTTCTTAAAGAGTTGTGACAGGTCATAGCAAAGTTCCTTTATCAAACATAGTTATCTTAAACCATGGGTGATAAGGCTTCTTTATAGGTGATTAGCCTATACATTTTATAGATAATTTTTTTCTTTGGTTAAAGATTTCTTTGTGGAAAGTAAGCTTCATAACATCTGAAATGTTGCCTTGAGCTAATTTTTTCTATTTACACGAAATAGTTTTTAATCTAGCATGTTTCCAACTCATATTTCTTCCATATTGACTGTTTGACATATTTTCATGTCCATGCTACTAACACATATGAGATAAGTAAAAATGGAAGAAAACAATTTCAAGATAATATAGTGAGTTATGTTGTGCATACTTGTAAGTGATCTAGTAAATAGTACCTTAAATTTTGTTAGGTGCCAATGACCGCAATAGGTGTAGTACTATTGAAAAAATTAGGAAGATGACCACTTTTGATTGTATGCATTGATATTAAAACTAAATCAAATTGCTAAAGACCGAAAGATGAAGATGTATTTTCGTTCTAACACTAAGTTGAAAATTATGTGCCTTGAGGTCTCTGTCAGAGGATGAGCATAGGTTGCTTCCTAGTAAGATAATAATGTGCTTTGAGGTCTCTGCCAGAGGGATGAGCATCGATTGCTTCCTGGTAAGATTGTCATTTTACATATAGGCATGTCTCAAACATTCCATCCTTTTCTTACAAGCACACAAATATAGCTAATTATTTTTTTAATGCATATCTTTCATAAACTATAATGTAATCTTGTGGCATGTGAATTTAACTTCAGATATTCATGCTTTGTCTAATCTTAATAATTAGAAAAGTGATAATTTATCCTTATTTATCACTAACTTCTTAATAAATAAAATAAACACATATCATGTATTCCCTAGAATAATTATTCTAATATAAACAAGAAGCAAAATGGGATTAGTATCAGAGGAAGCTAAACTATGCTTTCAAATGGCTTGAGAATCATGTCGAGAATAATCTCAGACATTCTACATGCTATTACTTAAGCATCATTTCTTGTTCTATTAGCACATATCTTTCTGATACAAGGCTCCATAATGTAGTTTCCACAAAATAAAATACATGTCAATTGAACGTCTTAGATGATTGATATACGACATCCTTGTAACTTAGTCATTTATTTGAGTCAAAACAGATCTATATCATTGATATGAAATATTTGGCAGTTCATTCTATATGTAAAAGAGTCATGGAACAAATTCACATCTCGCCAACATTATGAGCACATCATCCCTAGATGGGCTCTTGGTGAGTTCATGTTTATGCCATGTATATTGGATTTTTTTTAATATTATTTATCTTGCTAATATAACAATGTGTAGGTATTTATTCTATTTATGGATTGTTTTGTATCCTTTGAACATTATTATATTGCAACATTTTCTTTGGGTATGTGTGGATTTCCATGGATCATAATGTTTGAGGTGATCAATAAAAAAGAAAAAGATGACAAGGATAAACAAAAATAGAAAATATGAAATGTTTTATTTTCTAATATTTTATTTACTAAGTACAATTTTTTCTATTTGTATGAAATTCGTCATGTAACAATTTGTTATATAATTTCTTTCTCTAATATGATGATATATTTTTGCTCGTTTATTTTTATCTTTTCTTATCGAGATAACACATTTCTTTAAAAAGTGCTAGCTCAATGGAAGAGCCCCTTTCTTGTATGTAGGAGGTTGGTGGTTTAATTCCATGTGCTTTAACATGAATTAATAATTGAACAAAAAAAAAGATTCACGTTATGTATTTGGTTTCTAAAGACTTTTTTGTTTTTGTTTCTAGAGACACAATAACTAGCATTAGAGACACAATAACTAGCATTAAAGACATATTGTCACTATAAATAACATGTTTTTAACCATAGTTAGACACAAAAATGATTTGTCTCTTGAGAGACAATAATATTTGTGTTATATGTTGTCATTATAAAAACAATTTTTTGAGAGAGTTTAAAACACTTTGTTAAAAACAATATTTAAAACAATTTACAATTTTTTTTTCAATTTAATAGGATTCACTCAAAAAAAATATTAAATATTGTATTTAAACAACATTTATTTAGTAGTCAAAAATTCATGCTAAAACTGACATAGAGAACATGCGAATGATTTCCTTACATCTTGGAGAGAATGAATGCATGTAAAAGATAAAGGTTCTTGTCATTAATATATAGGCATGTTTCATCTACTTACTAGGTGATGATATACTAGAAAATAGGATTACCACAAATCGCATACTAAAATTTCTTGTATAAACTTCCTAATATAGACATTGAATTATAGACTCCATGGAATCTCTTGTTCATATTTTAGTTTGATATTAAGTTAGGCTTGATGTTTTCTGATTTGGTGGAAGGAAACCTAGAATGAATCGTACAATTTACCGCAAAGTGCATGACACTTTTTATGAAAACCCAACTTTTGTGCAACACTTGCTGTCAATTATGGAGAATCTAACACTTGAAACAGAGATGTAAATGGGGATATTTTCACTCATACTTACCGAACAATAATTTTATATACATATATACATATATATATTTTACATACATAGTATATATATATAATATATATTATATATATATATTGTATATACTAATATATATTATATATTATATATTATTATGCGGCTTAATGGTAGGCTACAGAGTAATGTGAGAAACTCTAGGAAGGTCTTTCATTGGGGGAGACTCGACTGAAGTTATAAAATTAATTAAGACGTAAGTGATAACTGAGTGTTAAGATAATCAAAATTTATTATACAAACATTGAGTAGTTTCCTAACCAATTGTAAAATAAAGAATAGTAGGGGAAGAAGGAAAGTATAGCAGAATCATAACATAAATTACATAGAAGGATCAAAATTTGTCATGACAATTCGAATGCAATTTTGTTCTCTCAAGTAGTGCCTCTTCCTAAGGGAAGGATGTCAGGGTGTTGTTAAATTCATTTCATTCATTAGTCCAAGTCTTTTATGTGATGATTCAGATGATGAACGTAATGGAGGATATCAACCAGATGCTCATGTTTCTCTAATAAGGTTCTGCCCAAGAGAAACTTCATGTGTGAATAAGGTTCTGCCCACCATTTTTAACAAAATAAAGTAAGCACTTTTATAAGAGTGTAGTTGTGATAGTATAAAAAAGTGGTGGCACTAAATTCAACAGGGAGCATGAGGCACAAAATGCTCAAACGCGGCGAATGAAATTCAATCGGGACTACAGAGCACTAAAGGTTCAAATTGTGTTTTCCAAAAAATATAAAAGGCCTCACTTTTCATCCACATGGGTAAAATCAAGCTTTTTATCTAAAGGTTTTGTTAAACACACATGGGCAGCGACATAATCTGGAAGATAAAACATGAGAATATATTATTATTAACAAGTGATATACATTTATAGTACATGGTTTGACCGTTGGGTTCCACATCCCAAGGTCTCTTGGACTCCTTTTGTCTATTCGGCTTCCACACTAACCCATTGAGGATTAGGTGTCCAAGATTCCCCCCCTTAATCTGAAGCGTTATGTATGAGTCCAAGAAGGGAGCTCTAATACAAAATGTGCAAAAATGCACGGCATCACTAGGCTAAATGTGCTCTCTAAAATGTTGGTATAAAGCACGGTGGTTTAAGGACGACCACCAACACTGGAACGCTTAGTGCAATTCTTAGAATTCTTCCAAAACTGGAAAGAAGCTGAAGTCTTCTGCTAGAGGAAGTGCTCCTATTGTTTTGAAGAGGGAAACCTTCAACCATAAAAGGGAGGTCTCACCCCGCATAAAATGGAGAACTTCAACATGAAAAGGGAAGTCTCAACCTGTGATGGTTTAAGGATGACCAACAACTCTAGAATGCTTAATGCAATTCTTGGAACTCTTCCAAATCTGTCAAGAAGATGAAGTCTTCTACTATAGGAGGTGTCCTAAATTTCATTCATGGAATACTTTTGAAACTGGCAAGAAGTTGAAGTCTTCTGCTAGAGGAAGTGTCCCAGATTACCAACTGAAGGCATGCTCAGGGGCATCTTTGTCTCTGGATACAACTCTGAAATTAGTGTGGCAGGTTGTGGCTTACGCTCGCTTGATGTGGCTTTGAAGATTATAGATGACCATCATTTCCCCCTCTGTCAGATACAAGGTGAGATGATGGAGAAAACTCAACCGCAAGACTATTCAATACTCTGGGACAAATTTTGACATGTGATTGGAATATCTTCTTGGTTGTTGATGCCCATTGCCAAGAAGCGATCCATCCAAGATGAATCTTTGTTCTTGCAGGATATTTTTTCTGAAGCATCTATGTGAAGAATGACTGGTTTTATGACATTGCTTACATGGATGAAGATCAACAGTGATCTTTTAGATGGCCAACTCGGTCACAGTGTTGGCATTTGACAATCTATTGTTGTTGTTATGGAAGAGGAACAAAATCTGGAACAGTTGGAGGTGAACTGTCATGAATGAATCCAACACTCTGAAATTGAATGGGCTTGGAATAGTCTGGAATATGAAAGGACACATCCTTATCATATCCAAGACCAGTTCTGTGCTTGTTGTGGACAAGCTGTTCCCAAGGTCTGATGATGGGCTTCGAAAGTGCAGACTGCGTTTTTGCATATGCATGTACAACTGCTGCTTTATTGGGTACTAAATCCGAACCAATTGTAACGTTATTGACTTACTTCTGATGGGTTGTAGTCTCAATGTTCTGAACATAAACATGTTCAAAATGACTCCTCTGTTATAATTCTTCTTGTTGTAGCTAAGATTTGAGCTGCAAAAAATAAATTTCCTCTTGTGAATTTTGTAGACAGACCTAAATGTCTGCGAGAGAAACTTTGTTGATTTTAAATGTATCATGAGTGGTAGACAATATGAGAGTTTTGAGGAACTCTAATACTTCATTGATTCTGGCCATTTTTTCTTTAATGTTAGATTTACACCTTAAAAACTGATCACAACTACTACTCAATGCAGAAAAGTAATACCCACCCACAGTACACAACAATATCCTTTATATATGTGTAGCAAATGATCAGTGTGCAACCAACAACCACCAATTACAATCCATATAAAAATAAGAGTTTACTCATGACCAACACTATGTTCTAACAATACAACTGACTAAACTTTTCTCCACAAAACAATCATTGCCTTTATACAACCGGCGAAACTCTTATGCAGCAGTTGAATCAAGGAATCAATGCATATATGTGTAGACAAAGACTATAATGAGTTTTTTTAAATACAATGCCACACTGGGGAAGCAGCAACTGCAAATTTGCTTGGATCCTTCAAATACTAGAAAGAGATGTCACAATAGAAATACTAGTAGTACATTTCTCTATTAGATCATCCTTTGTGAGATCAAGAACTTCATGATCAAATACCGATCCATTGTTGTATACAGACTGCGCAATCAATCCATAGGAAAATGGCTGAAAGCTAAACACACAATTCATGTGGTTTATTACTCGAAGTTCAAGAGAGTGAGCATATCACAACTTCACGTTCAATGTTGGAGGTTGCCTTGGAAGAATTCGACGATAATGATGCATAGACAATGGGAGAGATCTTATGGTCTTCAATTCAATGTTGCATACATAGTCAACGCTAAACACATAGAGAGTACATTATAGGCTACTTTTTCAATGCTTCCAGTAGCGAGAATGTTTTTAATTTCATTGCCAAACGTAGATGGAGGTGGACAACTTCACCATTAATGCTTGATGTTGAAGGATTGGAATCTTCTGCCGCTACATCCAGGGAACACACTAAAATGTACGAACATCCTACTTCTCTTCATCAAAATATTCAAGATGGAAGGGTCCCATTGTTTGGATCAATATCTGCAACATCTACACAATCACTAGTTAACGAGGTTGAAGAAATAGTGCCACCTAAATTAGTTAGTTCTCTAATAAGGGAACAAGATGAATTTTCAAGATCTTTTCCATCGGTTGTCAATATTAGAGCTGTCAGGTCTGTACCACTAGCACCAAGAACTAATAGAACATCTTCACATCTTCCAACGACCAATCCAAATTGCTC
The DNA here is from genome assembly GCA_000404065.3 of Pinus taeda. NCBI lineage: Eukaryota > Viridiplantae > Streptophyta > Pinopsida > Pinales > Pinaceae > Pinus > Pinus taeda. The sequence goes on from APFE030130901.1 coordinate 183,369, forward strand.
AGAGGTTCCTTGGATTTTGTGGGCATGAATCATTACACAACACTATATGCCCGAAATGATAGACTTCAAATTTGCAAGAGAATGCTAAACGAAACATATGCAAACTCTACCGTCATCACAACCCGTAACTTTCTAGAAATTAGTTATGATCAGATAACGGGGTGCGTCACATTGGCTCTACGTGGTTCCATGGGGAATCTGTAGTTTGATGATATACATAAAACAAAGATACGATAACCCACTAATTATTATCACAGAGAATGGCATTGATGATCCGAATAGTCCTTTAATATCCTTGGAAAAAGCATTGTAGGACACCAAGTGAATAGATTACCATAGGGACTACCGTTCAAATCTCTTAGTTGCCATCACGAACGATGGATGCGATGTTGCTTACAGATCGGCCATTCCAGCGAAAGCAAATAGAAGTGCTATAAGAGCAAACCTTTCTGAGCTGAAGGATTGTGATATGCTGGATTATACCACATCAATAAAATTCAATAATCCACAACAATAACATTCAATGGAGAATAGCCATTGTAATAAAAAATGGGAAGTGGAAGTGTATTAAAAAATGGAAAGCGAAGGTGTGCATACAACACAACATTACAATGACATCAAGTGATATAGGCGGTATGTATTACAAAACATGCAACTAAAGGACCAAACACCCATTTCAATCACTAATCAAACATGTAATGGATCTTAGTAGAGGGATCAGAACCTTAAGTCTGTGCAAATGGTCCATTCATAAGGAAATATCACAACTTTGAGGGACAAGCCAGATAAATTCGAAATTCCATGCCTCAAACAGATGAATACAAATATTGATTTTGTCTGGAGAGTCAATGTCGATATGGAAGGCCCAACCCAGATTTGATTTGTCAACTTTCACATTCCACCCAGTTACGATTGAGCCAGCAATCGATTTTCATCTTAGCATTGAGGCTAGCAATGATACATACCTTAGGACTACGTTTGTTTTCTGCAGCATCAACCATATGAAGTCGGTGATCTCCACCATTCAATTGTGGGCTCACCCTGTTCTTCTCTACTGGCCCACTATCAATGTCTAGCCTGTTAAAGGCAATCTAGCTTGTGATAGTGTACACGCATGGAATATACAATGAAGCAGTGGAGCAGAGGAGCAGCGCTCTGCTTAATGCAAGTCATTATGCATAGAAATGGTCAGAGAAGAGCAGAGGAGCAACGCTCTAATTTATGCCGGTGATTATGAGTAAAAATGGTCAGAGTAGAGTAGAGGAGCAACCCTCTGATTATATGCGGGTGATTATGAATAAGGGAATCTCTGGTTCGTATCCGGCAGGTCGGAATATATGGAATATGGTAGACAATGGTTATGTAGAGAGCCCAGATAGCGCAAAAAGGAAAATTATGCACAACCCAAGGAGAGTAGAGGGTGCAGAGAGAAAATATGGCAGAAAGACTGATACAAGGAGTTACAAAGGCAAGAATACTAAAAATAGGACCCGCTCAAAGACCATAAAACAAATGGTTGAAGGAAATTATGCAGGAAATGAATACACCTGCTCTGATACCATGTTAAACACACATGGGCAACAACATAATCTGGAAGATAAAACATGAGAATACATTTTTATTAACAAGTGATATAGATTTATAGTACTTGGTTTGACCATTGGGTTCCACATCCCAAGGTATCTTGGACTCCTTTTGTCTATTCGACTTCCACACTAACCCATTGAGGATTAGGTGTCCAACAGTTTTTAAAAGGGAAAATATTTTATTTAAAGTTTTATTTAAATCTTTTAAAAGGTCTCATACAATTTAACGACAGTGCTTCATCGATTTCTTTTTCAAAGGACAATGGTTACCTGCTTTATTTTGAAAATTAGTTATTTTGAAAATATTTCAAATCAAAAAGGGGATTTTAAGGATTTGAAAAAAATTGGATTTCTAATTTATTTAAAAAAGAGAGTCGTGTTATTTAAAAATAAAATAAAAGGAGCTTATGTGAGTTTTAAAAGCGGTTTGTTTGATTTTTGAAAAAGTTTTATTTAAGAAAAAACGTCATGACTTATATTTGAATGTTTTAGAAAAAAACTATGATATTTTTAAAAGAGAACATTGTTTAAATTGGTTTGGGATATTTTAATTTAAAAGAAAGTTTGTGATAGTTTTTGTAAAAAAGGTATTTTCTTGTAGAGAATTTGTAGACTCATCTATTTGTATAAGCTAAGTATCGAAGAATCTATAATGAAAGAGTTTTTATTGTAGGAAGTCACTAAGTGTATAAGTCGGTTTGCTTGTTAAGTCACATTCGCTCAACATATTGGAGAAACCAAGAGGCTAAGGAGGTCAAAGAGACAAGAGGAAATGTTCGAGATCTTTTTCAAAGATTTAGAAACCAAAAAGAACGCTTTCACATTGAAAGGCATAAAATAATCTGTAGATGACAACATTTTACCCCTCATTGCAGATGCAAAGTGAAGTCAGCCAAGGAAGCTTGAGACACCCTTTAGAGGAATTTTAGTGAAAGGGGGAGTAATGAGGTTGAAAATGAATAGTTTGGTGAATCCCAATGTGCTAAGACACAAGTGAATCATGATTTTGAAGAATTTGCAAAAACGGCAAAAAATGAACATGTAGATGCTCATGAACCCCATTGTACACAATCACAAGTAGACTAAGATTTGGTGAATCTAGTAATAGAACTTGCTGATGACAATGTAGTTGAATTTGATGATGTTAAGTTTGATGAAAACTTGTTTCCTAATGATGAATGGTTGTAGATTATCCAACAAAAACATGATATTGACATGATGCTATTTGGTGAGAGAATCCCACTTGAATCTGCAAAACAAGTAGAAAAAAACCTCTTGAAAACGTCTTTACGAAACATAAGAAGTTGAGTTTCAATTTAGTGATTTAATGTTGATGTCTCCTATATACTATATTTATTGATTTTAAATATTAACAAGAGCATCTGACAAATAATAAAGAGGTCAGAAAAGAGAAGTAGGCTGAAAAGTAGGAGGGAAAATATGTGCTAAGGCTAAGGTAGAAGCCATGTCGCAGAAGCATGGTAAAAGGGACAATGTGGAAGGAGCCACCACCAATGGATGCAGCAAAGAGAATCCATGAGAAGTGGGGGGACAGAAGACGACAAGTGACCAATAAAGCATACATATATGTAAACTCTCCAAATACATAGACCAACAACAAGCCTCAAGGCGAAGAATTAGATAAAGGAGCAAGAAGAGCACGAAGGCAAGTTGAGGAATACAGAGGGAGAAGCACAAGGGAGGCGATATGAGACTGGAGGGCTAAAGAAAGAGAGTAGTTCCAGAAAATGATATTATTCTAAGAGTTGACCAACAATGTTGTGCCCAAAACCTACAGCCAGGAATGAAGAAACAAACTATGGAAGTGAAAAGGCCTAAGCACAATGGCTTTTAGGAGTCGTCTTGACCTGCAAGACATATTTAAGAGAAAAATAAATTGAAAACTATACAAAATATGAAAGTTATGATTTGTGTTCCAGTGCCATGGAGCAAGAGAAGGAACAATTTTGGGGAAAGCAACAAGCAAAACTACCACATACCTCTACTAGCAAGACTCTTAGGTTGGACTGACCAACATCCACTGTGGAAATAGGCTAAATAAGAACGAAAATTCTTATAGCCGTAGCTAAAACAACCTACTTCACACGAGTGAAAACCCAACTAACGCACTGGACCATGAGCATGAGATACAACTAAGAGTTAAGCCCAGTTAGAAAGACGACAACCTGCCCTTGCGTTGTCTATTTAAGCACCCCATATGGGGTCGACCAGATTAATTAGGTTACAGAGCAGATATGTACATGGAAATATTCTCTCTGAGATACTTATGGGTGAAGACTTGTATTTAACTTACAGGTGTAACGTTAAACAAGTTAAAATAATGATTTCTCATGTAAGTGCCATAGTTATATCAACCATATAAATTTGATGTGCATCTGACCTATCAATACTCTCATCTAAATCCTTTTATGGCAGTTTCTTTTTGGTCATGAAATGAATAAAAAATATTTAAAGTTGTTAAATTTTGATGAAAATATATAATATCTTAAAATGGAGGTAACCACTTTTACTATATAATAAAAATTTAAATTAGATATTACTTGAAATAATCCATTAAAAGAAATCAAAGACTAATCTTACGATTTTATAAGTTTATTTTTTTTGTAGAAAAATAAATCCATGTAAATCTTTGAGAATAAAAGAAAATACAAATTGGGTGAAAACAGATTTTTAGTAAACACATTTTAAAACATAAAATGAAATCTGATTTCGCGATTTTATAAGTTTTTTTTTTTTTTTTTGTAGAAAAATAAATCCATGTAAATCTTTGAGAATAAAAGAAAATACAAATGGGGTGAAAACAGATTTTTAGTAAACACATTTTAAAACATAAAATGAAATCTGATTTCGCGAACGGTCTCTCAAGGGTTCAGAATTTACATCATTTGATTTCATATAATTTTGGCATTTAAATGGTAACAACAAATTAGAATCATGGGATTGTTACCGACTTTTTCCAGCCTACCCAAAGACGATTAGTGAATGAACTAAACACCTAACAATGACTAATTGCTTTACGCTTACAATGCGAATCAACTTTCTAATTGGATTTTCATGAAGGATTCTCATTCGCACGGTTTACTTACCGAACTTAAGTTGATAACAGATTTTGGCAATATTTATCAATGAAATGTGGAAATAGCAGGTAAGATTTAACCGTTGTAAATTGCGTATGTGGCACTGACAGTTAGTCCTCCATAGAGACAACATTAACTTTGGGACTAGCCAGAAAAAATAAATCTAACTTAAACCACATATTTTTTATAACGATTGAAATTCAAAAACATTTGCACATGTAACTTTCGGTGTCATCTCATTAGCATACAAATATCAGACTGAAAAAAGTTGACTTTTCTGCATGTAACTTTCTATATGACCACAGGGACTAGCCAGAAAAAATAAATCTAAGTTAAACCACATATTTTTTATAACGATTGAAATTCAAAAACATTTCCACATTTAACTTTCGGTGTCATCTCATTAGCATACAAATATCAGACTGAAAAAGTTGACTTTTCTGCACGTAACTTTCTATATCACCACAGTAGCATATAAATTTCATATTTTGAAAATTCACTAACCTAGCTAACATTGCAAGATGACTGATTTAAAACTAACTTCAAGATTAGTCACAAACCCTCCGTTACATAAACTATATTTTTAAAATTAAGACTTTTCTGCACGTAACTTTCTATATCACCACAGTAGCATATAAATTTCATATTTTGAAAATTCACTAACCTAGCTAACATTGCAAGATGACTGATTTAAAACTAACTTCAAGATTAGTCACAAACCCTCCGTTACATAAACTATATTTTTAAAATTACAATCAATACAATTTAGTTGAGAAAAGCTTCCATTTACAATCAATTAAAATTAAATACGAAAGAGAAAATAAGATCTCTGTTACATAAACTATATTTTTTAAATTATAATCAATACAATTTATTTGAGAAAAGGCTCTATTTACAATCAATTAAAATTAAATACAAAAGAGAAAATAAAATTATACATTTATAAGGGTTAGAAACTTCCATCATGCCATTTCAATATTCAAATCATAATAATGTTTTATTATTCAAAATTCATTTCTATTATCAATCCGTAACCGTTTGGTTTAAAAGATTCATTATTTTCGAAATGAACCTTCTGAAATATAGTAATACAATTTATTTGGAAAAAACCTTCATTTGCAGTCAATTAAAATTAAATAAAAAGAGAAAATAAAATTATACATTTATAGGGGTTAGAAACTTCCATCTAGCCATTTCAATATTCAAATTACAATAATGTTTTATTAATCAAAGTTCATTTCTATTATCAATCCCCAACCATTTGATTTAAAAAATTCTTTCATTTTTCAAAACAAACCTTTTGAAATATGGTAGATTAATATTTTTCCTTTTAAAATAAAATTCAATATTTTTATTATTAATAGTTAATAGTAAGATGTATTTAGTTACATAAGAAGAAAATAAAAACCTTTTTAAATATAGATATAGTTATCTTCATCTTTTGTATATATTACTTTAAGAAGTTTCATTTTACTATTTAATATAAGTATACTTTTATATATAATATATATAAATTAAATAGTTTAATTGACTTAGATATCTTAATCAAGAGCAGGATATGTTACTATTTATAAATATTTCAATATATGGATATTTCAATCAAATGTCTTCTAAAAAATAATAGTGAACCTATCTTTTACTACTTGTGAGAAGGAACTGAAAGCATATTTGCTTTTGTGAGTTTGTATATTGAAAAATTATTATATATGGGTAGTTGTTCTAAGGTGAATGATTGATTCTAAATTGACATAATGAAATTTGAAATGAATGATTTACATCTAATGTAGTGAGGATGAAATTTTCATTTAGCAAACAAGTCATGCAAAATATATGTTGAAGAAGTTTGATATGGATGATTGTAAATCAATCACTAGCATAATTTCTCATGGGGTTGTGTTGTGTGGAGAGGATGGTGCTATGTATTGTTGGAAATTTGGTATTTCTAAATGACACAAGAACTAATATCCTTTATTTAGTTTCTCTGGTCTGAATGTATATGAAAGTCTATTTAAAATTTATTTGAAGGCATCTATGTAAAAGGAACTATAATTTTGATATTCATTACTACACTTCGAATAGTTTTGAACTTGTTAGTTTTAGTGATTCTAATTAGGAAAGTACTTCGGATTATAAAGTGTACATTTGATGATTGTTTTTCCTAGTTCTATTACATGTAACTAAAACTAGAAAACTAAACTTTCCCTTTATTCCATATTCTTTATTACTACACTTCTAATAGGTTTGAACTTGTTAGTTTTAGTGATTCTAATTAGGAAAGTACTTTGGATTAAAAAGTGTACATTTGATGATTGTTTTTCCCAGTTCTATTACATGTAACTAAAACTAGAAATATAAACTTTCCCTTTATTCCATGTTCTCTTTCATCAGTAGAAACAAAGTGTATTACAATATGTAAAAGAAATTGAAGGAAAAAGATTCCACATATAGTGAATTTTTTTGAAAACATGAGTGAAATCAATTTTTCCTTTTTAATTTGAAACATCACTTCAATAGAGATTTAATTTAAAACAAATATGCGGAAATAAAATACTTCAACGCTTAAGAACAACTTATAGATTTCTAAATATTAAAATTGTGTATTTTTTTAACACCTTTATAAATACTTCAACACTAAGTTATAAATATCCGAGTGTTTAAACTATATATTTTTTTACACTTTTATGACTCTTTAGCATCAAAGAAAATATATATTTATATATATTTTTTACACTTTTTATAAGTCGTTTTTAACGTAAACGAAAGTATATTGAAAATTGATACATGAGCTTTTCTCTTCCATACAGGTATCTTTTACAATTTCTCCACCTTTCTTCTATTAACTCTTATGTGGTTTCGTTCACATAAATACCTATTTCCATATTAAATAACATTTTTAATGGTCACATATAAAGAAAATAAGACTTTTAGTATTTTAGAGGCTCCACCTTTTATTTTATTTTAGTAGGGTGTTTTAGCGCTCTTCTTGGTGAGCTGAAAAATACCGTGTAGTGATAAAAGAATACATAATTTTATAATTTTATATATCGTGTAGTGATAAAAGAATACATCATTTTATTTTTGAGAAATTCGCTTGAAAATTTGTATATGATTTTATATTTCATAGCTATTTATTGATAAGATTCAAATTGTTAAAGAATTTTCGGCGAAATCACATAAAAAATCATTTGTCGACGTGTCTCTGAAAGACTAAGCATCATTTATGTATTGAAGAGGCTCAAGTCATTGAAAGTTGCGCAGTTTCACCATCGCAAATTTAGAGAGGCCCTGGAGATTGAGAAAAGGTCGAAGAATCTTAATAGGGATGATGGCTGGAAGATTATCAGTTGTTGGGTCCCAGCCCTGTCTTCCTAGCCTCCTCAATCCCTCATTTATAAGGTCTCGAGGTTTCCTTTTACCTCTCCTTAGAGGTTGATTCTGTGGTTGGTCCTTTTTCCCTTTGGTTATTATAATTTTTAATATATAATTAGCTTTTAAACATTATTTATATACTCATCCTTTAATCTTAGCTTCCTAATAGTATATTGAATTAATATAATTTAATCCCTTCTATTATCTTAATTACTTAATATTATTCGTTTTATTAGCTATTAATAAGATCTTTATTAAATTAATTTCGAACCTAATTACAATTATTTTTTGGAATAATAATATTCAAGAAGTAATTTAATAAATTAAATTTGGATTTCTAGATTTCTATAAATATTATACGAATAATATTATCCTATAACTGCCTATTATAACGTTAGATATATATATTTATTAATAAACAATTAATAAATCATTTTGATATAGTCTAAATAAATTATCATTTTAAGCTAAACTCTAAGATTATTTGAATTCATACTATTGAACCTGATATTATAACTATAATATATATATATATATACAAATATATAGTGGTAATAAACAATTAGAGTAAAGAGATAATTTACTAACCATTATAACAATCTACTTATTATTTCTAATATATATTTGGTTTTTAAAAATAGTTTATTTTAAATAGTTTATATATTATAACAGGTTGAATATATTTTTATTCTACCTTTAAATTTAACTACCCAATAGTATATGGAATTAGTTTATTTTTACCCCTTCTTAACTACCTAATTTTATATATATTCGGTAAATAAATTTTGAACCATTATAAGTAATAATATATTTACCTAATTACATGGGGATTTTTAAATGTTATAATTGGAATAATATTAGGAAATAAATTATTAAATTGTAATTATATATGTATAGATTATATACTTGATTAATTTACTTTCAAACGAACCATTAAAATTGAAATGATAGATAAAAATAATTATTAGATAGATATATAGATGAACCAATAATATTATTTTATTCTGAATTGGATCGTTATATGTATATATATATACATTTATTAATAAACAATTATATTTAGTTAAATAAACAAATGAATTTCTAGCTAGTAAGAGTACTTTAATTAATATTACCTAATTCAACTAATTTCTAAGAATAATAATAATTAAAAATATAGCAAGAATATTATTTATTTCACTGGGTCATAAAGTTTAGCCGTTGGAGTCTCTGCCGAGACTATTTAACAAGCTAAGCTGGATCGGTTCTTCAACTTGTCCTGACGATGAAACACACTGGTTGGTTCGAAACGCGTCGACAAATGATTTTTTATGTGATTTTGCCGAAAATTCTCTAACAATATTATGGATCACAGAAGTTTAAATTCCCTAAAATTCAAATTTATAAGTAACATTTTTATTAGTATTATATTCTTATTTTTTCTTACATGAGAGGAAATGTCTCAGCGTTACTTTTCAGAGTTTTCACACCTATCATATAAGGTACTCAGTTCACACATTGATGACAACGCAAGCTTTTGTAAAATCTAAAAGATGTACAATATTAAGTCTTTCATTTTTCTACAAGAACTATAGTGCATTATCAAAACTCTTACAATTCTCTTATAAACTATAACATAACTTTTTTCCGATACACTTATCTTATTATTTCCTTTACTTAAAAGGTGGAATAAATTGTGCTGAGTAAAAATATAATCAATATCCTTTCCTCACGTGAATCATGCTGAGCACCTTCTAATTTTTTTATTAGATTAGTCATAACACTTCTCTTTCTTTATCTCTTATTGAAATCTCAAATGGTTTGTGCCCGGAAGAACGCGCGATATGTTAAAGTGACTCACTCAACCACCCAGAAATAAAGGAAACTGAAATGTTAATCAATACAGAGGGATAGCCAACTCATGTTTACTAAATTGCTGAGATGCACCGCCTTACATTTCAGTTCGGGAAGTTTTCTCTAATTGTTTGTATTTAAAAGATTGCATTTATTTTTTCTACGGCATCTAAAAATTATGGGTTCATTCTTCCATGAAAACCTGGACCTATAAAAGGCGCTAAGAGAGAAGAGACGGAGAAGGAAAATAATCAGAATGAAAGAATTTTAAGACAACATAATATATCATGTCCACTGAAACACTAAGAATACATGCGGATTGTGTCCATCGAAACAAGATAGCACTAATCTGGAGAAAAATTTATTATATAGATAACTTCTACTAGGAAGAGGCTACCTAGCTTTTCTTTCATGAAGTAAATTAAATTAGTGCACTGATGTGTTGGATAGCACTAATCTGGAGAAAAATTTATTATATAGATAACTTCTACTGGGAAGAGGCTACCTAGCTTTTCTTTCATGAAGTAAATTAAATTAGTGCACTGATGTGTTGGAAGAATCACCGCACCTCTATGGAATCTGTAATTTTCACTCTGGGGATCCTAGTTACTGGGTTGTAATGTTTACCAACACCTGCAGGTTTTGGTGTAACGGCAAACCTCTACATGGTATCAGAGCTTGGACCCAGGTTCGATTTCCGCGAGCTGCGTTTGAGAGGGGGTGTTGGAAGAATCACCGCACCTCCATGGAATTCTTATTTCCACCCTGGGGATCCTAGTTACTGGGTTGTAATGTTTACCAACACCTGCGGGTTTTGGTGTAACGGCAAACCTCCACATAATGACCTTGATGTTATCACGATTTCCGGTAGTGTAACGGCAAACCTCCACATAATGACCTTGATGTTATCACGATTTCCGGCATATTAATGCCTGTAAACGGCAAACCTCCACATGATGACCTACATTATCACGATTTCCGGCATATTAATGCCTGTTATCACGATTTCCAGCATATTAATGCTTGTAACTCTCAGTTTCTTTCCGACAATTGTCTTATGTTCTTCTTCAGTTCAATCACGTAATCTTCTTCTTCAGTTCAATCACGTAATCTTTTGTTTGAAGAAGCACAGTATCTCTGCTTGCATTCTATTTCATGTAACGGCAAACCTCCACATAATGACCTTGATGTTATCACGATTTCCGGCATATTAATGCCTATAAACGGCAAACCTCCACATGATGACCTACATTATCACGATTTCCGGCATATTAATGCATGTTATCACGATTTCCAGCATATTAATGCCTGTAACTCTCAGTTTCTTTCCGAAAATTGTCTTATGTTCTTCTTCAGTTCAATCACGTAATCTTCTTCTTCAGTTCAATCACGTAATCTTTTGTTTGAAGAAGCACAATATCTCTGCTTGCACTCTATTTCAAACAACAACTAACAGCTGAAGAATTAGAGCCACTAACCATACACACGAACAAGATTTCAAAGCTAGAAAATGAAATATGTCAAGAAAAACTATACCTGGGCCTTTATGGGTGTTGGAAATAATAATCCCAACCACCCCAATAAATATCTATTTGTTTGCAGGTTGTGTGTTTGAAGATGGAAGGACTGGAATCATTCTGAAATGCATCAAGGAATTAAAAAAAGTCAATGTACTTTGGTAAATAGATATGGACAAGCATTTGTTCAACAAATATTGCCTACACTCCAGAAACACCTGTGTGATTCTGATCACACTCAACAACAAAGCAAATATTGCCTACACTCCAGAAACACCTGTGTGATTCTGATCACACTCAACAACAACATTATATTAATTTTGCTCTGTCATAAATTAAATGTAAAATTGTATTTTGAGTTACATATGAATGTAAAAGTCATTTTGTAATAGGTTAGAGAGGAAGAGGTTAGAGAAAAAGAGAGGGCAAGTCTCTGGAAAGAAAATGGTGGAGAAAATTTTGGTGGAGGCGTGAAAACAACAATTATAGTATTTACTGTGTTATTTTGCGTGAAATTTTAGTTTTTACTTAGTGAATGAGCTGCAGCCTCATGTAAATGTATTTTCATATTTTCAAATATAATACTAAGTTTTTATTGTGTTGCTCCAAGCCTACTTTGTCTTTTTTTCGGTGAGTAAATATTATTCATAAGTCTCTCAAATAGCTTGGCCTTGCGCCAAATCCAAGTATGTGAAATAGTCTGAAATAAAGACTATTCATAAGTCTCTTAAATAGCTTCGCCAAATCCAAGTATATGAATAAGTCTGTGAAAATCCGAAATGAAATTAGCTACAAGGTTGGAATATAATATTAAGTGGTTGGAATATAATACTAAGTTTTTATTGTGTTGCTCCAAACTTACTTTATCATTTTTTCCATGAGTAAATATTATTCATAAGTCCGCAGTGTGCGAAATCCAAGTCTGTGAAATAGCTGCGCAAAATCAGCTCCAGTGTAGGTGAAGCTAGGTGCACGAAGTAGCTTGCAAAAGTCAAAGACATCTCCCCCTCTGCAAAAATTAAATTTACTAAATATTTTTAACATGGTATAGAGCTGGTTAAACTCTGTTAGTGTAAAAACTCCATTGTAGGCGAACCTAGCTACAAGAAGTAGCTTGCAAAAGTCAAAGACCTCTCCCCCTCCGCAAAAATTAAATTTACTAAATATTTTTAACATGGTATCAGAGCTTGTTAAACTCTGTTAGTGTAAAAACAAATGATTTCAGCGCAGATTATTTTTTAGCATATAGAAAGTTTTTTTATGCTCAGAAATGACAACATCAAGCACAAGCTTCACTAATCCTCAAATACCTCAGCTTAATGGCAAAAATTATGATTATTGGGCTATTACAATGAAGACCATGTTTTCTTTTCAAGACATTTAAGATTTGGTGGATAATGGCTTTCAAGAACCATCAGATGCAGTGGCATACAATGCCTTATCTTAACAAGAAAAATATTTGTTAAGGGACAATAGAAAGAAGGATTCAAAAGCCATATTTTATATTTTCCAAGCAGTTCATGAAAGTATTTTCTCAAGGGTTGTAGCAGCAACGAAGTCCAAGAAAGCATGGGACACCCTCCAGACAACCTACCAAGGCATGGCAAAAGTCAAGAGAACAAAGCTGCAAATGTTGAGGAGAGATTTTTAAACACTTTGTAAGAGTAAGAAAGAGTCTGAGAATATAGACTCATTTTTTACACATGTAAGTGGGTTGGTTACTCAAATTGAGTCTCATGGTGAGACACTTGAGGAAAAAATAATAGTTGATAAAGTTTTGAAAAGTTTGCCAGCAAGGTTTGAGGTCATTGTTGTGGCCATAGAAGAGACAAAGGATCTCTCACAATTCTCAGTGGATGAGCTTAATGCATTAATGATTTATCATGATCATAGACTGAATAGAGTAGCAAGCTCTTCATTGGAGGATGCCTTCAAGACACAAGTTTCTTTTGTTCAAGGTTGAGGCAGAGGAAGATCATATGCTAAAGGAAGAGGAAGAAGCCCACACAGAGGTGGAAGAAGAAGGTCTTCAAGATCAAATGGAAGACGTAGCAATCAAAATCCAAGTGAAAGCCCAAGATAAAATAAAGCACAAGGTCAGAGGTATGATAAATCTCAAGTTCAATGTCATCACTGTAAGAAGTATGGTTATTATGCAAATGAATGTAGAAAGAAGCAATATGACATTACTAACAAACCAAGTGTAAATTTCAGAAGAGAAAATCATAACCATGATAGCATGTTTTTAGCTTGTAATGTAGCACAAGAAAAACAAAGTGATATATGGTATCTAGATTCAGGGTGTAGCAACCACATGATAGGAAACATAGAAATGTTTTCTGATCTAGATGAAAGTGTAAAATATGAAGTGACATTAGGCACTAATAGCAAAGTCTCTGTCATGGGAAAATGAAGAGTTAATATCTTAACAAACAAGGGGGAGAAGAAATAAATCTCAGATGTTTACTTTGTCCCTGGTCTGAAACATAATCTCATGAGAATTCGACAACTCATGTAGAAAGGCTACAATGTCTTCTTCAAAAATGATGTGTGCACAATTTTGGACAGGCCTCCAAGCAGACATTTGATTGCAAAATTTCAGATGAAAAACAATAAAATGGTTCCCCTAAAAATAATATCAGATTTGCAAAAGGAAGGTGCACATGCACAACTATTTATGAACTCACAAGAAGATGGAAAAAAAGAAGAAGTTATTACACAAGTACAATTTCAAGCAGAGGTAAAAGATGAAAATTGGTTATGGCACTTGAGATTTGGACATTTCCACTTTGGAGGTTTGAATTTGCTACATAAGAAAGACATGGTGAAGGGACTGCCACTCATAGAAAATCAGACAACATATCTGAAGGATATATCTTGTGCAAGCAACATAGAGAGACATTTCTAGTAGGAAAGTCAGTGAGGGCAAATTCACCTTTGGAGATTGTCCACTCATATAGATTTATGTGGACCAATGCAGACACCATCAATTAGTGGCAGTGACTATGTATTAACCTTCATAGATGACTACACAAGGAAGACATGGGTCTTTCTCTTAAAACAGAAAAGTGAAGTGTGCGAGTGATTTTGCCAATACAAGGCTCTTGTTGAAAAGTGAATTAGACACTACATTTAAGTCGTTAGGATTGAAAAAGATGGAGAATACATCTCAAACGAATTCAATTTTGTAGGGCGCATGGAATTCACAAGCAATTTACAACAAGATGTACACTGTAGCAAAATGGTGTGGTAGAAAGGAAAAATAGGACCATTATGGAGATGGAAAGGAGAATGTTGAAGGCAAAGCATTTGCCAAATGACTATTGCGTTGAAGCTATCACTTGTGCAACATATATCTTGAATAGATGTCCAACCAAAAGCATATAGAACATTGTTCCTGAAGAGGCATGGAGTGGAAGAAAACAAAATGTCACTCACTTGAGAGTTTTTGGATGTGTGGCATATGCACATGTCCCGCATGAGTTAAGGAAGTAGTTGGGTAGCAAGGGGGAGAAATGTATATTTTTTGGATACAGTGATGAATCCAAGGCATACAAGCTCTACAATCCATTAACCAAGAAGGTCATAATCAGCAAAGATGTGCAGTTCATAGAAGAGGAAGCATGGGATGGAAGTTTAGAGAAGACAATCAATGTCAAAGCATGTATACCACATGAGGACAGAGAGGAATTAACAGTGACAAGTAATTCCTCAACACTGACTCCCTCTACTACTATTCAAGCATAGCAAAGCAGGCAGCAAGAAACGCCATCAACAAACAATATGATAGTTTCGTGCAGCCAAGAAAGTGTTTCTCCAAGCACACTGTGAAGCGCGCCACCAAGTGACATGTCAAGCCCATCTTCAACAAGCACAAGAAGACCAAAGTTCAAAAAATTAAATGAAATTTATGAGTAAGGTAAAGTTGATAGTGGCACAGGTCTAAATTCATTATTTGTATTATTTTTTCATCTAGATGACTCAATTCACTTTGAAGACGTAGTGAAAGAAGAAAAAATTGTTGTGGCAATGGAGGAAGAAATAGAAACATTAGAAAGGAATGACACAAGGGAGTTAGTGAGCCTTCCGAAAGGAAAACATTCTATTGGAGTGAAGTGGGTCTATAAGACCAAAAACAACATTGAGGGAAATATTGAAAGGCACAAAGCAAGGCTGGTTGTCAAAGGATTTAAGCAGCAACATGGAAGAGATTACGTGGAGACGTTTCGCGCCAGTCATGCGGATGGAGATAGTGCGCACAGTTGTAGCAATTGCCGCGTAGCACAAATGGAGAGTCTATCAAATGGATGTAAAATCAACGTTCTTGAATGGAGTGCTGAAAGAGGAAGTGTATGTCGCACAACCATTTGTTTACGAGATTGAAAGCCAAGAAGACAAAGTACATTGGTTGAGGAAAGCTCTTTATGGGTTAAAGCAAACACAGCGTGCATGGTACAACAGGATAGATGCTTACTTGTTGGACAATGGTTTCGACAAATGTGACGGTGAACCTACTCTCTACGTCAAAGAGAGTGAAAGTAAGATTCTCATTGTCGTCTTATATGTAGATGATTTTATTTTTTTAGGCAGTCATGATTTCCTCATCGTTGATTCCAAACAAGTCATGAAGAGTGAATTTGAAATGACTGACTTGGGATTGTTAAGATATTTTTTGTGCATATAAGTGAAGTAAACAAAAAATGACATTTTTATCTCTCAAGAAAAGTATGTGGTAGAAATTTTGGAGAGGTTTAAAATGCAGAACAACAAATCCGCACTAACTCCAACTGTCATAGGGTTGAAGTTGAACAAAGAAGATTGCAATAGCAATGTCAATCCAACATTATACAAAAGTATGATAGGCAGCGTGATGTATTTGACCGCCACTAGACCGGATATAATGTATGTAGTAAGTTTGGTGTCAAGGTTCATGGAGATATCCAAGGAGACACATTGGCAAGCGACAAAAAGGATTTTGAGGTATGTCAATGGGAAAAAATAGTATGACATTTTGTACACAACAAGAAGTGATTTCAAGTTGGTTGGTTACATTGACACTGATTGGGCAGGCAGTGTCGATGAAAGAAAGAGCACATCAGGATATGTTTTTCATTTGGGTTCCGGAGCCATTTCATGTATCTCCAAGAAGCAACGAATAGTGTCACTATCAACAACAAAAGCTGAATATGTCGTAGCAATAGCAGCAACGTGTCCGGAAGTTTAGATGAGAAGGATGTTGAGGGATCTTAGTCATGACCAAGAGGGTGCGAAAACTATTTTATGTAACAACACCTCAGCAATTGCATTGTCAAAGAATTTTGTTTTCCACAAGAAGAACAAGCATATTAATGCTAAATACCATTTTATTAGAGAGTTGATTAACAATGATGAAATTTTGTTGCAGCATTGCAGGTCATAGGAACAATTTTCTAACATCTTCACGAAGTTATAAGTAGAGCATCGAAATAAATCACATATAGGGAGACCTTTGTCGACGCGTTTTGAACCAACAAGTGTGGTTCACCGTCAGGACAAGTTGAAGAAACAGATCTAGCTGAGCATGTTAACGGCTAATTTTGACCTCAGGACCCAAGTCAAATTCTTATTTAATTATTTTAATATTATTAAATTTTTAATATTATTATTATTCCTATAATTTATGGAAATAAGTTACATCACGTAAAAACATAGAGATAACTAAATTACTTTTAATGGTTAGTTTATAAACTAACCATTAAAATTAATTTAGTTATCTATATATTTTTACCTGATGTAACTTATTTCCATAAATTATAGGAATAATAATAATATTAAAATAATTAAATAAGAATTTGAACTCGGTCCTGAGGTCAAAATTAACCGTTGGTCGTTTTAGCCATTGGAGTCTCTGCTCAGACTATTTAACATGGTCAGTTAGATCTGTTTCTTCAACTTGTCCTGATGATGAACCACACTTGTTGGTTTGAAACGCGTAGATAAAGGTCTCTCTATATGTGATTTATGCCGAAGCTCTACTTATAACTATTATAACTATTATGGATCACAAAAGTCTCAATTCAAAAATCTTCACGAATTCATTGGCATGTGAAAGTTTTGTTTATCTCAGAAACTATTTGGGAATTGTAAATGGCGGCAATTGTGATTAAGGGGGAGTGTTGGAAATAATAATCCCATCCACCGCAATAAACAACCTAACAACAACGATACTTCTTAGATGTATTTCTGCAGGTTGTGTCTCTGTTTGAAAATGGAAGGATTGAAGTCAGATGATAACCATTCTCAAACACATGAAGGAATTTAAAGCAGTGAATGCACTTTGGTAAATAGATACATGCAAGCATTTATTCAGCAAATAGTGCCCCCACTAGAGAAACACCTGGGCGATTATGATCACACTCAACAACATATTAATTTTTCTTTGTCATCAATTAAATGTAGAATTGTGTGTTGAGTTATATATGAATATAAAAGTCATTTTGTAATAAGTTAGAGAGTAAGAGGTTAGAGAAAAAGAAAGCCCAAGTATGTGGGGGAGAAAATGGTGAAACAAATTTTAATAAGCACTTGAAAACAATAGTTACAATGTTTATTCCACATCAAATTTTAGTTTTTACTTAGTGAATGAGCCGCAACCTCATATAAATGTATTTTCATGTTTTGGAATATAATAATCAGTTTTTTATTGTGTTACTCCCAACATACTTTATCATTTTTATGATTTTTGCTGTGAGTAAAAATTATTCATAAAAGTGCGTGAAATACCCGAAATCCAAGTCTGTGAAAAAATTTACCAGTGTGCAAAGCTAGCTGCCCGAAAGTCAAAGACCTCTCCCCTCAGCGAAAATTAAATTTACTAAATATTTATAACAATGGGCACTAATGTGCGTTAAGCAGAGAACACATCACTCATGTGTTCTCGCCCCTTGCTTTCTGCTACAACATGGTGGATAGCAAGCTTGTTGTAATTACTGGTTATGACCACACTTTGATCGCCACAATTATTGTCATTCAAGAATTTGTGGTTGTTGATGTCACTCAGAAAACGGATACAGCGCTTCTGCAAAGACGAGTATTTTTTTGGTTTGCAGTAATGTCGTAAATCGGGGTTTACAGCCTTCCATTTCACAAATGCGCTGTCATTTTTCTTACCAAAAGATAAACCTAAATCCTTCCAGTTACCGTGGATCCCTTATGTGGAATGTAAACCAATAGATTCCTCCTGTTGTAGGGAGGGTTGTCCGTTATAAATGGCAATCTGACATTGAGGAAGGGGATCTGACCAAACGAGATCAATAGAGTATGGAGGGAAAGAGGAGCAGGGATAATCGGTAGCAACAAATTCGAGTAAATCGGGTTACCAGTCGGGCAGGGCCTGGAGAATGTCAAGGTCACAAACGTTGTAATCATCAATTATGCTGGGATCTATAGCTTCCAGAGAAGTTGTATAGATGCGATCAAATAACAATTTTGGAGAACACGTTCAAGAGGATGTCCTATCTACAAGTTCAGGACCTTGCAGTATAGAAAACTTGGAATTGCGATTAGATCTGGTGTTTGTTTATTACACTATAAGCATGTCAAGAGAAAATTTATTATAAAATGTTTGGATGGAAAATTCTATAACTACCTCAATAAGTTCCGATGGTGGTGAAGATGGACTTACAGGTGGGCTGAGTAAGAGCAAGAAACGATCCGTGCCTACTTTATTCCTTATTACCAAATCCTTGTTGAAGACTTATTCTGGTGAAACATAGATAAACCACATGCAATACTTAATGAGCGGAGAACGGAGAACTACAAATAGAGGATCTCCAAAGAGATGCAGAGTTAACTAGAGTTTTTCTCAGAATAGACAAATAAAGGTTGCGTGTCCATGTTGTATATAATAGAGGCACTCAACTCTGCGCGTGATCGTGATTTTGAGTTTTATAATAGCCAATAATTTCATAGGGATACATCTGCAGTTTTCATTGACCGGGTGATAGAGGGTGCTGATGTTATGGCAGTTGGGAAAAAGGTCAGTTAAATAAATAAGCAATCAAAGAAATTAAACCCTAATTTGTTGTGTTACTGAGTTTTTTAAGGTTTGTTATTTATCAGCGAATTTTTCCTTGGGGTTTGAGTAAAAGATTTTGATTTCTGGAAGGTTGGCAGGCTACCTCTTTTGGGTTGTTTGGGTTGTTGGTATGTGCTACTTCATCATATATGTTTATACTTATTACAGCAAATATTCCAGAATCAGACAGAGAGGAGTGACGAGTGTTTTACAGAATGAGATAAAAAAATTGATGTCACCTATATTTGTTAAATTTTAAAATATTCTAACAAAGACATAATTAAACATAATTTTTTATTTCTATTTCAACTTATAAAAATTAACCTCATTTTCCAAAATATTCACTTTAAAATTAAACATAATTTCAAAAAATTTAACATACTAATTTGTCCTACTTCAGAAAAACAAAATAACCACCCCCAAGTTAAAATCATTTTACACACTATTTATACCATTTCCATTTCGAGTTCTTGTTTTCTTTTTCGATGGTACATTCCATGCTTAGCTTTATATATCGACCACATTTTGTATTTGTGGTGATAATTTCAGACGAATCTTCTCGATTGCGACTTTCCATCATTGACCAGAGACTATTCAGATATTTCCACCATTTGAAAAAAGTTATCTCCATGATGTATGCAATTTTACGAATCCACTCAATTGTCAATGTTATACGAACATTTCCACTCTACTAACAACAGCCCACCCCCAATAGCTATTGCGGCACCGTGATGAGTTTAATTACAATATGGGGCCGAGCATTTGTGAAAATGGAGTGACTCTAACAAACTAATATATTTGATCAATTGTCACGTGGTCATGCAATAGACCGAAAACCTGCAAATGGATGACCCAAAAATGTCGAGCATAACCAATATTATGTTGAGGGATTGAACAGTCTTTATTATGTTGAGGGATTGAATAGTCTTTATTAGTCTCTGACTTCGACATAGCATGGAAAACTGTTGCCCAACATTAATTTAAGTTGACAACAGGCTTATTCAATATTTTAATCTAAGTTTTAACAAAATTATTTTATAAAACAAAATTTAAAGCATAGTTTTAGTTTGGACCTCTATTACCCAGAAGAATGTATGGTTTTCATGAACCAGCATTGATTTGAGTTTACAACCTTTACAAAATTGGGCTAATGCTAACCTGTTAGCATTACTTTGAAACATTTAATGTGATTGTGTTTCCTCTTGTATACAGGCTAGTGCCTACTGCTGCAGGCGTTTGCCTCAACACCTGTCTCGCCTACCGCTCAACAACTTAACCTGCCTGGCATGTCACCTCAACAACCAATCTTCTACAATGGCCTTATATGCTCAATGCATATCCAGACAAAGGCCTGCTTTCATTTGAGTTTGGGCACAAAATTGCCTCAACTTGCTCAAAGGCTTGTTTAAAAGAAAGGAGAAGAGTGGGCTGGGTAGGATAAGCTCTCACTTTTTATGGAAAACTATAACGCAGAGTGGGGGCGAGAGTTGCTGATCCGCATAGCTGGGGACTTCCAAGAGTAAACCACACGGGATCATCCTTCCTACGACTTCCTTTTTCAATCGGTGGCTCTGCGTCTGCATGGTGCATAATTACTAGCATGAAAGTAAGAAGCTAAGGTGGTCACAACACCTCTTGATTCAAGAAGCTAATGTGGTGACAGCACCTTTTGATTCAATTTACCGAGCAAAGCCCGAAGCCTCTCTTCCAGTTCAATAGCTAGTAGCAACTGACCGAGTTAGAATTGGAACAAATTCTGTAGCATATTCAGTTCTACTGTCAATGTAAGCAACCCCTTGTGTGCAAGTGAGGGAGAAGGAAGGTTTCTCGTAAAGCAGTGACACCCCTTTGCTTGGCGAATCTCAAGTCTGGTGGGTAACGCAGGTCACTCACATCAGCGAGATAAGGCGGTTCGGTCTTATCTGTCAGTTAGAGGTAATCAACCGAGGCAGGACATATCTAGCAGAGCATAGGGCAGGAATGATCCAGCAGAGCAGAGGTAAGATCTTCAGACCATATAGTTAGGAACAAAATTTATAAAATATCTTAATTTCACATTTTTCTTATGTCACTCTTTTTAATGGGTTCGATGAAAATCCTAGCTTATCGGGGATATAAAAAGATTCTTGCTAAGAAACTATATTGAGTATCCCTCAGTCAATGGTCCTTGTTTTTCTACTGCGAATGGGCTGCGGTGGTTCAACTAAAACTACTCCATCTGCTATTGAATATGAATCTCTCACTGGATCTACTCTATCTCCAATTGGATATGGATCCCCGACCGACACTTAATCAACCAAAAAACGGATTTGGGTGGGGAACTTTCACAACTACTCTGGACAGTAGATGTGTAGATTCTTCAGCTGAAAGACAGATTGAAAAAACAAGGACAATAGATTGGAAAGGCATCGACCTTGACACTGTTTGGATTCTAAAATATTGGGAGTATTTTGGGAATTGCGAGATAGATAGCCAGTTAAGTGTGGCATCCAAATAGATGTAGGGGCAGTTGAGATAACACCAATTTTCCTAAACCGAAAGAAATTAGGAAAGCAATCATGCAGGTGAGTTCCTCCATTGTGATTTTGAATTAAGAAATAATTATTTTCTTTTTTTTCCAGCAACTTACCTTTGCTTAATTCGAGGTCCAAATGTAGCAGTTGATTTTGTTGGTTTAGGAAGCAAATATGCATATCTCTATACATATACATATGATGTTATTGACCTCACACTAGCTACTAAAATAGCACCACCACCGGTGGTAAAGGTAGAAGCAACACCAATAATAGTTTATCCACTGCCAGCCAACCCCATAAAGTACAAAGCCAAAGCAAGCTAGCCATAGATATGGTTGAAGATGCAGAAATAGTTCTCTACATCCTTCACTTAATTGGCCATTCGCCAGCTCCACGAACGAAGTCAACAATTCCAACTGCATGAAAGAAACTATAAATCAGTCCTCTGCAAGCAAGTTTGAACGATTCAACCGTAGTAGAAGTTGTGATATTAACATTAGTGTAGAAGACAACAACCCTTAGCGATAGTTCAATTTGTTGAAAATATAATTTGAACTGTTGAACCGTGCACCTTAATTCACCAAAACAGCTCCACAAAACCGCTACCTTATCGCATCGCTTTTGGTTAGAAAGTGGTTTTCATACAAGCTCATCCGATGCAATCAATTTTAGATGCGTGTCAACTGTGCGTTTTCAAAACCACCCTTCTATCGGGACATAACCGTGCACGTTAATTCACCAAAATAGCTCCAGAAAACCGCTACTTTATCGGACCGCTTTTGGTCAGCAAGTGGTTTTCGTACAAGCTCATCCGATGCAATCAATTTTGGACGCGTGTCAACTGTACGTTTTCAAAACCATCCTTCTATGAGGACATAATGTTCAGCAAATAAAGGTCTTCCGATATTCTTCTCAACCGTTCGATTTGAGGGCAGATCGATGGTTGACGGACAACACCAAACCTACAGCGAATAAATTTTGACGTGCCGTAAAAGTTTTTGGGTTGACCGCCATTTATTTCAGTCAAGTAATTAAAGTTATTTACTCCAGTTTGTAGGATATTGGTAAAACTTTCAATTTTAATGTTTTTTATTCTTTCAGAGGTATGGGCGTAAAAACGTATGGGAATGCACATCAACATGAAAATCTTTTGTGGAGCTCATGTATTGAAATGCATAGTAGTTTTTATGTAATGTGAAGAAGGGATTTGTAAGTTTTTATTTTACAGCCATAAATGTAAACAAAAATTTACACACAGTTGTGTAAATATCTTTTATAAAGGAGACAGAGTAATCTTGTTGAAATGTTTTGGTGAATCCCTCTGAGTGAAAGAGGATGAATTTTGTATCAGGAATTTTGTTTTAATGAATACAAATATTTTGTGGGTGTATGCAATACTCTATTCTCAGAAATCAATTATAACTTCCCTGTGCTAAGATCCTGGAAAGAAACAGAGCATTGTCTCTCTATTCAGTTAATTTGTGTTTGAAATGACCAGAAATTTCCAATAGTGGTATCAGAGCTTGCTTCAGGCTCTTTGAAGGTGTCGAAGAAGCTGAAGGAAGGAGTTTCTTGCTGCAGTAGTTTCTCTAGTAAAGTGAAGACACAGTCAAGAAAGGATTCATGTATTTCTCAAAGGTTTTTTTCTTGTGTTACTCCTGAAGAAACAGTCAGTATTTTAGATACACAGTCAAGCATTTTATAGCATAGTTAAGGAGTGCTAAAATGGCCAGCACAAACACTAGCATAGGTATTTTTAATCCTCAACTCCCACAGTTTAATAGAAAAAACTATGACTATTGGGCAATAACCATGAGAGCCCTGTTTGCCTCAAGAGATTTATGGGAATTATTTCAAGATGGTTTTGAAGAACTGGCATATGAAAATGAGTTTAATAGATTAACTCAAGCAAAAAAAGATCTGTTGAAGAGCGATAGGAAGAAGGATTCAAAAGCTGTTGTATTT
The DNA here is from genome assembly GCA_000404065.3 of Pinus taeda. Classification (NCBI taxonomy): domain Eukaryota; kingdom Viridiplantae; phylum Streptophyta; class Pinopsida; order Pinales; family Pinaceae; genus Pinus; species Pinus taeda. Next base: position 207,309 of record APFE030130901.1, read on the forward strand.
TTGTATCAGTGAGTGCATGAGAGTGTGTTTCCAAGGATAGCAGCAGCCAAGACATCCAAAGAAGCATGGTAAACTCTCAAAACAGCCTATCAAGGAATGGAGAAGGTGAAGGCAACAAAACTACAGTTGCTGAGGAGAGATTTTGAAAATCTTTGCATGAAAGAGTCAGATAACATTGACTCATTTTTCACACATGTGATTGGTCTGGTCACACAAATAAGATCTCATGGAGAAATTCTTGAAGAAAGGAGGATTGTGGAGAAACTGTTGAGGATCCTACCCTCAAAGTTTGATGTGATTGTCACCACCATAGAAGAGACAAAGGATCTCTCAAACTTTTCAGTTGATGAACTTCATGCATCACTGATAACACATGAGCAGAGGTTGAGTAGAAACACAAACTCATTTCTAGAACAAGCCTTCAAGACCCAGAGGTCTTTTGGAAGAGGAAGAGGTCAAGGCAGAGGAAACAAGAGAGGAAGAGGCAGAAGCCAAAACAGAGGTGGAAGAAACAGTCCAACAAATACTCAAGGATGAGGCAACAATCCAAATCAGAACCGAGGCCAAGGTAGCAGTCAACAAAGTGGACAACATCATGCTCAAGGACAAAGGTATGAAAAATCCAATGTCCAAAGCTATTATTTTAAAAAATATGGGCACTATGCCAATGAATGTAGGAAGAAACACCATGGTATGAACAATAGATCTAGTGCAAATATCACTAGAGAAAATATCAGCCAAGATAATGTATTGTTAGCTTGTAATATGGCTGAAACAAACAGTGAAGACATATGGTTTCTAGACTCTAGATGCAGCAACCATATGATAGAAACATAGCTTTGTTTTATGCTTTAGATCAAAGTGTGAAGTCACAAGTCATACTTGCCACTGATAGTAAAATTTCTATTATGGGAAAATTTGAAAAAGAAAAAAGTAATAGCAGCAATTACCCAAGAGGCTTTCCAAAGCGTGCCAAAGGATGAAAATTGGTTGTGGCACTTGATATTTGGACATCTCAACATTGGAGGTCTTAATTTGTTGAGCAAAAAAGGGATGGTAAGAGGATTACCATTGATAGAGAAACTGGACAGCCTTTGTGAAGGTTGCATATTGGGGAAATAACACAGAGAAAGTTTTCCATCAGGGAAAAGCATAAGGGCAAAAGCATCCTTATAATTTTTCCACTCAGATTTATGTGGACCGATGCGAACTCCATCACTAGCAGGCAACCAATATTTTCTAACATTCATTGATGATTTCACTAGAAAAACTTGGGTCTATTTCCTTAAGAACAGAAGTGAAGTGTTTGAAAAATTCCGAAATTTCAAAGCACTTGTAGAAAACCAAAGTGGGCTACATATCAAAGTCTTGAGAACTGACAGATGAGGTGAGTATATCTCCAAAGAATTCCTACGGTTTTGTGGAGAAAATGGAATTCATAAGCAATTCACAGCTAGGTACACCACACAACAAAATGGATTCGCTGAAAGGAAGAATACGACCATCATGGATATGGCGAGGAGTATGTTGAAGGCAAAGCATTTGCCAAATGATTGTTGGACTGAAGTTGTATACTATGCAGTGTATATTCTGAATAGGTGTCCTACAATAGCAGTGATGAACAGAGTGCCGTAAGAAGCATGGAGTGGAATAAAGCAAGGAGTAACCCACATGAAAGTTTTTGGATGTGTGGCTTATGCACACATTCCAGATCAGCTAAAGAGGAAGTTGGACAACAAATGGGAGAAATGTATTTTCATTGGATATAGTGAGAAATTCAAAGCTTACAGGTTGTATATCCCATCTACTAAGAAATTTTTTGTGAGCAGAGATGTTTAGTTCATTGAGGAGGAATCTTGAGATGGAAGCATAGAGAAAATAGTGAATGTTAAAAACTATTTGTCTCATGATGAAGATGATGAGGAGATGGCTGAAACACATCTCCAAACAGCAGTGCCAACACAAAGGTAGCAAGGAACACCCTTGAGGAGAAATGAGAATGCTTCTCCAAGCACACCACAAGGAGGAAAATCAAGTGCATCTTCAAGCACTTGCACACCAAATGAAAGAGGTAAGAAGTTCAGAAATTTAAGTGAGATTTATGAACAAGAAGTAGCAAATGAAGGTATGAATTCTTTGTTTGCATTGTATTGTAATGTTGATGACCCTATTCATTTCGAAGATGCTATTAAGGATAGGAAATTGATAGAAGCTATGGATGAGGAGATCAATGCCATAGAAAGAAACAAGACATGGGATTTGGTTGAACTACCAAAAGGTAAATAAGTCATTGTAGTTAAATGTGTTTATAATACCAAGAGTAATGCTGAAGGCAAAATAGAAAGACACAAGGCAAGACTTGTTGTCAAATGGTACAAGCAACAGTATGGGAGAGACTATGAGGAGACTTTCGCACCGGTTGAATGGAAACCGTGAGAGCAGTGCTATCCATAGCAGCACAAAACAAGTGGAAAGTTTACCAAATGGACGTGAAGTCAACATTCCTAAATGGAGTGTTAAAGGAAGAGGTTTACATTGAACAACCTATAGGCTATGAGAAGAAAGGCCAAGAACACAATGTATGCAGATTGAAGAAAGCTCTTTATGAACTGAAGCAAGCGCCAAGAGCATGGTACAGAAGAATAGATTCCTATCTACAGGAAAGTGGATTTGAAAAGTGTGAGGGAGAACCCACCCTCTACATCAAAGAAAAGGATGGTAAAATTTTAATTGTTGTGTTATATGTTGATGATGTTATTTTCACAGGTAATGATGACTACCTCATTGAGAATTTCAAATCAGTCATGAAAGAAGAATTTGAGATGACTAACATGGGTTTGCTGAGATACTTCTTAGGAATAGAAGTAGATCAAAATGAAAATTGGATTTTTATCTCACAGGCAAAATATGTGAATGAAGTATTGGAAAGATTTAACATGCAGGATAGCAAGGCAGCTATCACTCCCACAGTAATGGGATTAAAACTCAGCAAAGAGGACAGCAGCAAGGATTTTGATCCTAGTTTGTACAAGAGCATAGTTGGCAGCCTTATGTATTTAACTGCAACTAGACCTGACATAATGTTTGTTGTTAGTTTAATTTCCAAATTCGTGGAGAGGCCAAAGGAAGCGCATTGGCAAGCAACGAAAAGAATTCTGAGGTATGTCAAAGGTACTAAAATGTTTGGCATTTTATATACCGTCTCAGAATGTTCAGATTTAGTTGGATACACTAATAGTGATTAGGCTGGAAATGTAGATGATCGGAAAAGCACTTTCGGTTATGTTTTTCACATGGGTTCAGGAGCCATTTCGTGGGCTTCTAAGAAACAGCCTATTGTAGCATTGTCTACAACAGACGTTGAATATGTGGCAGCTACAACAGCAACATGTCAAACAGTTTGGATGAGAAGAATGTTAAAGAGCTTAGGCCAAGAACAGGTAAAAGCAACGGTGATTTTTTGTGACAATAGCTCAACTATTGTATTATGAAAGAATTCAGTGTTTCATAAGAGACTGAAACACACTCACACAAGGTTTCACTACATCAGGGAATTGGTAAGCAATGGAGAAATTGTCTTAGAACATTGCAGGACTCAGGAACATTGTTGGACTAGAAAAGCTTCGAATTTTTGAGGAAGTGTCTGGGTATGGCTGAATGCCCAACAGTTGAAATTAAAGGGGAGTGTTGAAAATATAATTTCAATTGTTGAACCGTGCACGTTAATTCACCAAAACAGCGCCAGAAAACCGGTACATTATCGGACTGCTTTTGGTCAGCAAGTGATTTTTGTACAAGCTCATTCGATGCAATCAATTTTGGACGCATGTCAACTATACGTTTTCAAAACCACCCTTCTATCGGGACATAACATTCAACAAATAAAGGCCTTCCGATATTCTCCTTAACCGTTCGATTTCTTGAGGGAAGATCAACGGTTGACGGACAACATCACACCTGCAGCAAATAAATTTTGACCTGCCGTAAAAGTTTTTGGGTTGACCGCCGTTTATTTCAGTCAAGTAATTAAAGTTATTTAAAGTTATTTACTCCGGTTGGTAGGATATTGGTAAAACTTTTAATTTTAATGTTTTTTATTCCTTCGAAGGTATGGGCATAAAAATGTATGTAATTTTTTTTTTAAAGTATGTGCATTGTATGATATATGTTTTATGTTATGAGTTGACTGTGTATGTAAGTGAATATGTTGTAAAACGCACAGCAATGCGAAATCAAAAAAATGAAACTGGAGCATCTTGCAAATGGAATGTAGGTTTCTCAAACAGTATTGTGAATGGGAATGCGCAGCAACATGAAAATCTTTTGTGGAGCTCATGCATTGAAATGCATAGTATTTTTTATGTAATGTGAAAAAGGGATTTGTAAGTTTTTATTTTACAACCGTAAATGTAAACAAAAATTTACACACAGCTGTGTAAATTTTTTTTTATAAAGGAGACAGAGCAATCTTGTTGAAATGTTTTGGTGAATCCCTCTGATTGAAAGAGGATGAATTTTGTATCAGGAATTTTGTTTTAATGAATACAAATATTTTGTGGGTAGATGTAATACTCTGTTCTCAGAAATCAATTATAACTTCCCTGTGCTAAAGTCCTCGAAAAAAACAGAGCATTGTCTCTATATTCAGTTAATTTGTGTTTGAAATCACCAGAAATTTCCAACACAAGTGAAAGGGTTCTTAGATGGATGATTATCTAATTGAGATTCTAGTCATTACACTATCTCTTCCTAGGCCAAGAAAATCGGAGAGGAAAAATGCAATTTATAAACTTTGTTGCCAAGTTTAAGACCATTCCCATTGCTTCTCTTGGTTATCGACGTGCGTGGTTCTCTCATCTAATCCCCCTCCCACCTATATTGTCCTTTCCGTTTTTCTGTGTGTTTGTTCGGCCTTATTATCGACCGCGATAACTAGACCAACGTCAATAGAAAAAATGGCAGGCTAACCTTCGCCATGTTTAACAGAAAACATGGCATCAACCTACTCTCAATTCTCAATTAACTTTACAGAAAAATGGAAGCAACCATAGGTTGGAGCCACCCTTGGTAAACATGCATGTTGATATTGCTTCGAACCACCCTGGGTAAACATGCATGTTCATGTATCTCATTGTGGACAAGTGGTAAGCCAAGGGGCCCACGTAGTGTTGCAGAGGTGCACCTATGAGAGTATGATTGGTGTAAATGCAACCGAGTTGTTTAAGCATTTCAAAATTATCTCATTTAAAGCATTACTTTATGAAATGCATGTGTAGGTAGTTGTTTCAAATGTGTAGTATAAAATGCAGCTGTTTCAAATGTGTAGTACGAAATGTATATGTGTACGCAGTTGTTTCAAATGTGTAGAAAAGCCTTTATACCAGTGGTTTGTGCCACGCAGATTTTGACGTTTGAAAAGGTCCATTCAAACAAATTTTTGACAAATTTCTTTTTACAAATTCTCTCCAATGTTTTTTTGATATAAGAAAATTCTCTAATCTTCTCCCTACAAACATTCGACCAAAGTTGTCATCACAACCTGTTACCATATATGCAAATTTTGTATCCAAGAACATGTCACCATATATACAAATTCTGTATATATTGTTTATGTCGTTGGTTTTAAATTATCTTCTTATTTATGTTTTTGGTTTTAAATTATTAATTTTTCTAAATAATTTTTTAAATAAAACTTTTAAAATATATCTGTCACATTACTCAATTCATTTCTAAAAGCCCACATGTGCATCTTGGCAGGGACTATCGTTTCAAAAATGAATGACAAGTTTTCGATGATCGATGACATTTAAAGTTCAAAATTTTTATTAAAATTCTTTCACTAAAATAATATGGATTCAGCTTAATAACATAGATTTATCATTTTAAGAAACTAGCACACCACAATCAGAATTAATCATTTTGAAATGTAAGACTTTTTTTACTTCATATACATATTTAAATAATATTTGAATTTATGTTTATATATGTTTTTTAATCTATACTATGAATGATGAGAAATTTTTGGTAAAATTTACATTAAAAAACTTATAAAACTAAGTTTTTAGAACTATTTAATGTGGTTTCTCTTCAGGACAAGATCATGACATTAGATTAAATAGATGAAGAGAAATGTTTTTTAGCAATTACAAACAACGAGTTTTGACTATAAAATAGCCATTAATTGAAAAAAAAAATTAAATTAGCATTAATTAATAAACAATTTTTGTAATTAAAATAAAGTAATAAATCTAAATTAACTATAAACAAAGAATTAAATTAATTTTTATTATTACTATTATTTAATAAAAACCTAAGGTTACTAATAAAAGGTGAAACTTAATTATTCAAACAATAAATCTGAAAAAAAAATAAGAAAATGGAAAATATAAAAATTAAAACAAACAATAAATAAACAAAATAAAAATAGTAAAATCAAATTTAACTATTCTAAACAATAAAACTAAAAATACTATAATAAAATGAAAAAATAAATATAAATAAAATATAAATCAAAACAATGAATTAACTGAATCTTATTATTTAAATCCAAAAATTAGAAAATAATAATAATATTAATATGGTAAAATAATAAATAAATAAATAAGAAGTAAATGAATATCAAATTATGATTAAATTAAATTATAAAATAATTAAATAATTAAATATTATGAAAATTTAGAAATACATCTAAATGTTTTGATTTATTATTATATATTTTTAAATACTCTGGTTAATTTATATATTAAAGTGCTTTATTTGTAACATATATTTAATTTTATATTATTATATTAATATTAGTTTTTGAAGATCACATTTTAATTTTCTATTAAGAATAGAATGAAGTAAATATCTATCTTTTATTAGTCTTATTAGTAAATATATTTTTTATTTTAGTTTTCAATCATTTTTTTTCTCTTTCATTTATTAACCCCTCTCTTGGTCACTGTCACATTGAAGGCAATACTTCCTTGACTTGGATTAATTTGCCCAGTTTTTGTAACTTTAGTTGAAGTTTTTGAAAAATGGTGAATGTTTGTAATTTTTTGTAAATTAAAAAGTATTTTTCTAATTTTTGAAAATCTGATTTCTAATTTTTTATTGCTTGAAAGAGCCTTGATGTGACTTAATTCTGCTATTGGAGAGATATTTAATTTCCGTAATTTTTAATACCTGACATATAATTTTAAAATGAAAAGGAGATTACTTTTCTAAATAGTCATTTTGTCGGTGAGGGTTCTAATACCGACACGAATACTAAAATTGTTAGCCTCACACTAAGACTTATACTATTAGTCCATACTATTAATCTATCACTATTAGTCCTCATCCTAGGTTTGTATCACCCCTATTAGTCCATACTATTAATCTATCACTATTAGTCCTCATCCTAGGTTTGTATCACCCCTCTAGTTCTGTTTTTTAAACTTTTACTATTTCTAGTCATTGAACTATTATTGGATTTAATTCTTAGAGAAGCTATGATGAGACTTATGCCATGATGTAATTATATTATTATTTCTGAGTTAATAAATAAATTGTTTGGGAATATTTAGGAAAGGGAACTAGAGTCTATAAGATCTCTTTCTAGCTTAGCAAAAGTTGTGGTGGTCAATTCCACATGATGGAGCTTCCCTAAAAGTCTCCTAAAATAAATTAACATAATGGGAGAGAAAAATTATGTTAATCACTTAATTGGAGAGAAATAATAAGTGAGGTGGAATGAAGAAATGCCAAAGAAAAACACATACTTTAAAGAGAAAAAAAGTAATTGTTTTGAAAAACTAAAGCAAAAGGGTTGGCATACCTCTAGGCAACTATTAAAATTTGTTGGGAAGAAAAATTTATAAAAAGAAAAATCATGTAGGAATCAAGGGGCGATTATGATGGAGGGAAAGAAGATATAACTTGGGGGAACCATGAGAGACAGTTTATGGTTGGGAAGAACATGTTTGATTCTAGAATATTTGCAAGAACTTACTATGGTTAGACATAATTATATTGGTAATTTATTTGTTGATTCTGGTATTTAGTTAATGACGTGCAATTTTTGAATAGGTAGATATCGCACTCATATGCTTAATAGGTGTGACATATCTACATGCAGAAACTATTAATTTAAGTAACAACCTCGACGAAATATGCAAAATGGAATTATCTAGCATTGGATATATTAAGATTATTAGTCAAAATTCTAAATTTATGTTTCGTTATAGATATTGTCTGTTTTATAGGGATGGAATAACAATTGGTGTTATAATGTACATGTTAAATGAGATGGACTCAAGAATACACATGGGAAGATATCATCGTTTGAACGTGATATTAGATGTGAACAAAAAAAATATTGATTTAACAATGATACATTATGCGCAACTATCTATTCAATTTTCATTAAATCATGTTGGGCTAGGTAGATTAAACTACAAAAGAATAGCCTAGGTATGATTTCGACGGGAATTATCACTAAAATACGAACTGAGACAATGGAATTCATGTGGAATGTTTTGTATAATCTCTTTATATTTACAATAGAGGTTAAGTAATATGCACACAATTATCTAAAGGATCCACTCTTTAAGATGTGCTATAAAAGTATAACGGATCATACAACGTACATATATAGAAGCAAACCATTTTAGGTAATATCCGTGTATACTTACATGAGTCCTTATATAATGGTAGTTAGGTTATGGTCGGAGGTCAAAGTAAGCTGGTTTATCTTAGATCTACAAGAAAAACAAAAAAGATCAATTCAAAAAGAGGGTCTATGTAAAGGAGAAGGAATTAACCTTCCGGGTAAGGAAATCTGAATTAGCTAAACATACATTTAATTTAGTAAATTACTCTTAAACGACTCATTCAAATTGTGAGTACAAGGTGGATAAAGTGTTTATCGGAACTGTATGTTACATTTCAAAATTAAAAATTGGCATAATTGGTGGTTTTATAACCTCGAACAGAGAGATGAAATGATATATAAGAATCTCTATTGAATTTAAGGGTTGAGATATTTGGCAAAGAGCCTGACAAATCTCACTATTTATTAGTCTGTTTAAATAATTAATTTTATCTATGTTACAATAAATAACCTGTAAGCACTAGAGAAGTGATTGGTATCAAGTTCTAGATCTTCTCAAACTCAATCAATGATGTACATGTCAAAGAAAAAAATTCCACTAGAATTAGCAAGAATACTAGATTTATTCCGACATAATAAAATTATTATTCAAATTTATTGAAATGGATAGTCTTGAGAGTTATAGCAACACCGAACGCAGGCTAAAATGGAATACTCATAGATGATAATTATATATACATGTAAATAGTTTAATCGAGAGTAGAATTATAAAAGCGGGGTATTTTTCAATAGTAAAAATAAAGGAAATGTTTTTTTTTTCCCAAAATTATTTAATTCTAAAAACCCGAGTCATAATTCTATTCGAAACTATGAAATAAATGAAATGTCTTTCCGTAGTACAAACCATTAAATGGAATACTAAAGGAATATATAGCAATAGAGAACCAAGACCTATGAATATAACCTTGGAAAGGTTGGTTATGAATATATAAAGAGAATGACCTTTAGTCCAGGAGACATCTGTATCACTAGCAATTGTCCCAAAAGGTACAAAGAGAGACCGATAGGATTATTTAATTGGAATTTTTGAATTTTTCTAGAAGAGTTAATTGGTTTGTGGAAAACCTTGTTTTTTGCACTGGATAATTCTGCAATTAATTTTCTTTAGACGTTTCGTTTATATCTATGTTATAAGGAACACATTGAATGTCTTATTTCATTTCTTCTATCCTTACTAATATCCTTTCCATGCTTTTTCTTGATCAATTTGATGAAATATTCCATTATCCTTTGGTGAAAGTCCTCACCTGCATATTAGTGTACATCGTGGTAAGTTCAAAGCTCGAAAGGCAACCAAAAAAGTCAATCATAACCACCGTGAACGTATTCAAATTCACGATGTAAAACTGTGCACGTATTCAAATTCATAATGTAAAACTGCCAGACAGAGTTCAAACAGAGTACCTCCAAGATGGGTATCACTGTTTGGAGCCAAAACCTCAAAAGCTCTGTTGTCAATAGTCAGAACACTGACATCAAAGGTGCCACCGCCAAGATCAAAAACAACAATATTTTCCTCTCCACCCTTCTTGTCCAAGCCATAAGCTATTGCTAAGGAAAAATATTTACAAAGCTAATAGTAAAACTGTACTTGTAGAGTGATAGTTCTACGTGATATAGAATGAAAGTTCTACATCATAAAAATTATGAAAGGCAAACAAAACTACAAAAGGCCTGAGACCCAGTACTCTGAAAACCAACCAGATCGATACAATCTGAGACCAAGTACTCTCAATACCAACCAGATCGATACAACCTTTTGTATGAGCTGAATATCCATGTATAAGCAATGAAACAATAAAGCAAGAACTGTCCAACAAGGCTGCAATTTTTCTTATAAAAATATATCCCACTGCAACGAGTTCATAACAGAAATTTAATGGCACTACCCTGCACTAATAAATTGAGAGGTATGTGGTAAAAACGATACCCCTCATGATTTTTAATTTTTCATTATTAAACATATACAATTAAATTAAATTTGTTACAAACTGCCCCATATAATGAAACTCTCTTCAACTAAAATTGATATGTTGTCCATCAAATTTCTACAATCTACAGACAAGTGAACCTTTCACAAAATTCTGCAGTTGCATTCACAAGTACACCCTCTAGTTATCCACAAAAATTTCCTAGCTCCTGAGCTCTGGGTAGTTACTATATTCATGGATAATATTTTGTTTCAGAATAAGTAGCAGGACATACCTGAGTTTAATCTGGCCTCAATCATTTGGGATATCTAATTTCTTTTCTATTTTATAACAAGGGAAACCTCAACACCTGCCATACCAAACAAGTAGTAGCCAAAAACAGTAGTCGGAGTTGCTAAAATGCCTTAGTGTTCCATTTAAATAATTAAAGGCTCAGTGAAGGCATTTGAGGTCGTTGGTGTATGTGGGCTGGTTGATGTATGTATACAAATTAATCCCAATTCGACAAGTCCATTTTAACAAGTCGGTGTGCTATGCAAAAACACAGAAACCTAATAAAGAAATCCACAGAAGACCAAGCTAAATCACCACAATGAATTGTTAAAACTTCAAGCCTAGAAAAATACCAGAGTACTTTATTCAAATTCATAGCACCCGTATGCCTGATTCTATATATAAGCCTAGCCTAGATGAACAGATTCGTCCATAGTATCATGTAGTAGAAGAAACTGCAAATTTGCCAAACCTAGAATCTCCCTACAAAACTCTTATTCCTAAACAGAAAACGAGACTTAACCAAAATCTACACAAAAAATGTTAACCAAACACATTCAAATGTGTGAGCATGTAAAGTCAACACAACAACTAAGGTGAAAATTTTGCAAAATAGCCAAATCAAAACATTGATAGTCATCATACACCCATATGGTAACGAATACAAGTGAATAACAACTCATTCCATAAATCTTCAATCTAGAGCAACCCAACAAGTAAATTTTTGTTTCCATCACAACCCAATATAGGAATAAGCATAATTTTGTGATTTTTTTCTTTCACTTTTTACTGAAATAAGTTCAAATCAATGTTTGCGATGATCAAGAAAGCTCAAGCCAGACTTGGAGTGCAAGCCAAGGAAGAGGCGAGGGAAGAGGAATGATGTGGCGTGGGACAATGTCAAGGGGTATCTGGGGAATGGTAGGATCAAAGGCTTTGGGCTTTCATCTAGGTATGGTTTCTGGTGATACTTATGGCTTTGACAGGATTGGAATGGGCCCTATGGATGGGTTTGCAATGCCAGATATGTTTATTGCTCTATCGAGTCAAGGCAAAGGATTTCCTCCTTATGGCCAACCAGGTCCCAGATTTGGCCTAGCTTTAGGGATTAATAAGAATTATCAATTCCCTAAACCCTTGGAAAGAAAAGTGACATACAGAAGCTCGTTCCATGTATCAAGGATGCCTGGTAAACACCAATGGCTACAATTTGCAAACTGCTCAGGATGCTACTTCTCATCACTAGTAACGGTACTACTGTAAATTGAATGGTGACCACCTTTGCGAAATTGGGATAGTCTTGTGATATCCAGCAGAGTAACAGGAAAAATCATAGTTCCTATCACTTCCTTCACTATGGGCACCTGAGGAATCACTGGAGGTGAGTATCCTTCAAATTGCACTGGTTCAGTCTAACCATATCATTTCTGCCCGTTCTTCTGATTCCAATAAATTGGGCTACACATTTACATCAATTTTATGAGGAAAACCATTTCGTATACCTAAAATAAGAGCCATAGCTACATGAATAGATTTCATGAATATCTTGGAATTTTATCTATCATAAAGAACAGTTATATTTTTTTAAAGCTTAAACTTCGAATTCCAAAATATTCATGAAAACTACAATCCACATCAAAAATGCCCTATAATATATACAATGTGTATTTGTATAGAGATTTACCTGTAATGTGTAAGGGACGAGGTGCTAAAGAAGACAAGTGATTTTTTGGGATCGATATTTGCAGGTATCCAGTTTGCCCACGTTGTCAATGCCCTCTTGTAAGCCACAAGTGGATCGATGTTTGTGTAAAGCTGATTGTTAGCCATGATTAGGATTAGGCATGCTATTTAAAGAATGGATTGAACCAGTAAATTTAAAGGTTAAATGCTTACATAAGAACTGTATAAACTGGAAAACTTGAAGGACAATGTGTATATCCTACTAAATAAGGGAAAAATGAACTTTCGAGAGGAATTCTTCCTCTAGGGTTACCATAGGTAAACCCTCCAGAGATAGAGAAAACCCAAATAGATATAGGAGTTATCATGACTTGCCGAAGAACTTCTCAGCCAATGAAATCAAAATCTGAGTGAAACTATAACTAAAATCACTGAATACTATCAAAGATTAAACATATGAGTGCTCTCAGCCCGATCTTTTACTATTACAAAAGGAAAATATTACAGTGGAAAATACTGGGTTCGTGAGCCGACAATCTTTCCGCTAATTCATTTAAACAAAAAAGAGAATGGTCTCGACTACAAGCCAAACATATCTAATGTAAAAAGATCAAACCAAAAACTACAAAACCCTGTAAACAGGATAATTGCCGTGAAGAAAATTCACCCAAGCAGAAGTGCATAATAATGAATTAAAAGACTAGGGAACGACGTTGAACAGTAAAGGTCGAAACTTTCATTCAATAACGGTTTGATAGAAAAAACACTCTAAATTTTTGAGGAATATGCATAAAAATTAACAACGAAAATAGAGCAAGAATACCCTCCTCCTGCGATAAAAACTAGGTAAACATCCTTCACATTGAGTATTATTCATAAGGTAGAAATTCATTAAATTCCAAAAGATAATGTCCAGACAAGTCCTTCAAATCTAGGAAGAGATTTCATATGAGTGAATATTGTCCTCAAAAGAGGAATAAATGTTGTCATAACCAATTACATTTTTTTTCCAAATAAATCCATGCACTAGAAATTGACCAAAACTAACATGAAGGCTCTAGACAGGAGCTAAACTAAGTAAATTAGTGCAATAACAGAGAGTACGACTCTCTGTTGCATATGACTCAGGGAGACCCAAAACCCACAACCTAGAAACTCTGAAATTAGTATCCATTTTTCTCGGAGGCTGAAGTAGGGGCGGGTCTGCAACCCTGGAACTAGCTACCGGAAGGGAACCTCGTCGTCAAATGACCATTATCGAGCATCATGAAGTCTCCCTCGGAACCTTGCAATTACCGGAAAACAATTAGAAGGGAGGTCAAGTAATCTGTAAGCTTTGAAAACAAAATAAAAGAAGGAAAAATGGAAACGCCCTATACCTGATTTGGGGTTGCACCCACGATGTTGTGTCTCCATAGTAGAACCGATGAAACCCTCCTTTGGGTTGTGCCCACGATGCGGCAACTCCATAGCAGAACTGATGAAACCCTTCTTCGCAAAGATTCGAGACCGCCATCAATATGGAGAAAGGCGTTGGCATACCAGTTTTCCGTTGAGGTTTTGCGAGACCCGGGCAATAGAACTCGTGCCAGCTGCAAAGATTCTTGGTTGAGACCATGACAGGTAATTGAAGGAGACACTGAATGCCCACTGAAAAATATTAAAAAGAGGCCTAATACGAAAACTATTTGTCCGCTGAATGTGGACGACACGTGTCAACGTAGAGACAAAAGGACGACGAAAGTCTCTTTCAAAGGAAGGCCTATCGGCCTAATTAACCTACGACGATTTGCTGAGAGACATAAAGTTTCGACCTATAGGCAAAGGAAGTTGTGTATTTATCTTTTTGACTGTATAAACGTTGTTGGTATTATATAGCGCTACTTTCACTTCTACTAAGGACAACATAACTATGGAAAATACACAAGGAGAATACATAAGGAGGAGAGTTATAATTAGCACAGTCATATTTACCAAGGTAAATATGGTTGATATACCCTGCGATATGAAGCATATATACAACCAAAAATGTAGTTGATACACACGAATAGATTTATATCAACTACATTAATAATTATTATTGGTATTTAGGATTATTAATAAATATATAAAATATTAACAACGAATTATTTATATATATTACTGTATAAATATTTTATTAATATATAATAATTATATAAACTGCTATATATATTAATTAATAATAAGAATAACTCTAGTATATTAGATTATTATTAATAATATAAAATAACTTAATAATATAAATTATAAGGAAAATTATAAAATTAGATTGTATAATAATATAATAATATTTGATTATAATATTATAATAATATTTTATTATTATAATAATATACAAATATAATAATAATTATAATAATAATATAATTATATTATATAATATTATTAGGAGTTTATATTATTATTATAATATTAAAATAATAATTATATAATAATATATAGAAATAATCTGTTTGTTAATATTTATATAGTTATTACTAATATTTGATTATAATATCCCCGAATGCGGGTGTTAAATAAGTAATTAATGCAAATCAGCTGCCGGAAAAGCAGGTGGTTGATCCATATGGTAACATGTGCCTTCCCCTGTGGGAATTTAACGCTGGTCACTACTTCTCGGCCGACGCCATTAACTAGTTGTGAGAACCAGGAAAATCCCTGGAAATTCAAAAATATGGAGCAAAGCCCCCTGCAATTACCCTTTCAGCCACTCAGTTGCTCTTGCCACTCATCTGCAGTAGAGCCGAGCCTTCACATCACTACGAGAAGACGTTGCAGACTCCTCTGCTGCGTCGACCTAGACAATGGTCATCATTTTTCTCAGTCCTTTCTCTGCAACATGCATTTTGAGGTCGTTGCCCCTCTCTCCAGCCTGAATTTGAATTCCCCTGTTACTCTCAACATCCCCTCCACCGTTCTTACCCCACCTCCTGCCCCTGAAACTCAACGCTCATTGTAGCTTTTTAGTCAGAGAATCATGCACCAATGCCATTGAATGCGATGCAGGCAAGGTGGTAGTCGGGGTGGCACCACTCGCCCTTTATCTTTGCCCCCTTCCATCTCCAATTTCCCATCTGCCTACACACTCCCAAGCCCTTCCTCCTTCCGCTTCCTTGGCAGATACCCACAACGACCGAGGTAGAATGGGCACCCGCGAGGTTCGACGTTTAGGTGTAGTCGCCCAGCACACTGCTTCTTCCCAACAAGCTCAATTCTAGTTTCGCTACTCCATGGATAGGCTGGTCATCATTGCCACCATCACAATGGACTTCAGAGAGGTAACTGGCTCATGCACCGAACCAGAGCTCAGACTGGAAATAAACCAGGCTCCTCCATCGCTCGTCAACTTTCAAGGGGAACCTAGTTCCAGCCACCCACCGAGAGACATGGACCATTCGTCCAGCAGCCGGAAACAGACTCTGGGAGGCGACGCCACCCACAAAGGCAAAGGAATACAAGTGGAGGATCGTGAGCCACAAGACACTGCAGGTGGCGGGCAATCAGTGGAAACTGGTTCAAAAGAATATCGCTGGTGTCTGATCATGGAAGAGAACCCACCAACCTATGACACCTAGCCACTACATGCCAGGTCACGTGTCGGGTTCTGAGTTCGGTTTTGTTCATTTTCATTTTACTATGGTCAATTTTGAGTCTCGTGTCCAGCTTGGTTTTCAAGTTTTTGTTTTCTTAGGCTGTTTTACTGTGATTAATTTTGAACTATATTGTGGGTTTTACTGTCGCTGTTTTTGTGAATTTTACAGTCTTTACACAGTGTTAATTTTGGTTATAAATTTTGAATTCCAGAACTGTAGCCCCTGCGTGGGTAAAATGACCTTTTTTCTTATCTTGTCTCGGACTATTTTCCCCAATTGGGGTAGTCGCGATGTCAATACTTGCTGCTTAAAATGGTCATATAGCTGACCTAGTACCGCAAAGGCTGGTGCCTCTTTGTACATTATGTTTTTATTAATATATTAGTTTTACTTAGGAAATTTCTAGAATCAAAGGAAACAAGAATGCAGAACCGGAGAAGACAGCTACAGTGCTAACAGAGTGGGAGGCTACTTTATCAAGGAAGGAAGTCCTCGAGACTGAATCCCGACCCCAAATCGCCAGTCCAAAATCTGTCGGGACAGAACCCAATCATTTTCAAATCCTCGTCAGAACGCCCATGGGAAATACAATCTTGATTTGGACTCATGCCACAGATAGGGCAATAGATCTGGAAAATAACATAGCTAACCAGATTGGCTATCCGGCAGGTGAGCAAAACCTAGTAACAGGGGATAGATCGCTACAGGATCACAGATCCTTGAAGGAGTACAACATCAAACCAGGATCTACAATCATTCTCAATATGAGTCTACGAGGAGGTGCAGCAACCAGCAAAACAACAGCAGGAGGCAGTGGGTCCAAATCGAATCACAACCCAACTCAGCGCCAGCAATACAGAAGTGAAGGAGCATCCTACAAGCATATATTACAAAGTGGGAAAGCTCCTCCGACAGTCCCAAAGTAGGCTGGAGTAGAACCAAGTCCATACATAGTGGAACAAATGTAGCACACACCAGAGATAACAATCGATATAGCAGAAGTAGAGAAGGTATGTGACAGCTATGGGAAGCAAGACATCATCTGCCATTTTAACGGGTTTTGGCCAAAACCCTTGGATCTGTTTCATTGGATACTCACAATTTGGTCTCTGGACTGTGAGATCCACCTCTGTTCAAAAGGATTTTTCATAGTAAAATTTTAGTCACCAGAAATCAGAGAACTCGTGATTCAACAAGGACCATGGTTTTGGGGCTCTTCGAGTCTCTTTATTACCCCATGGTTCCTAGAGTTTGACACAAACACCTTTGTTGTATCTCGGATGCCTGTATGAGTACGTCTTCATAACCTCCCTATCCATTTCTGGGACCAAAAGATACTTGCATGTATAGGAAACTCCATAGGCAAATTCATCAAAATGGATACACAAAGAATTGAAGAAAGAATTTTTACTTTTGCATGCATATGTGTGGAAGTAGATCTTAGTAAAGGTTTACCGGGAAATACTAAACTGAAACATAAAGACCACAACTGGCTGCAGTAATTAGATTATGAAAATACATCTTTCAGGAGCAGAATATGTCGGCAAACTGGACATCTTCAAAATGCATGTCCAGAATACAAAAAGAACAGCCGTAGAAAGAAGAAAACAGGTAATCATAAAAAAGGATGGAAATTCTCCTATACAGAATCAGATGAGGAGGAAGATAATGAGGAGGAAAAACCAGTCCAAAATGAAAGCAACCAAACAGAAACTCAGAAGACACCCCCACAAGAACCTATGGAATCACAATCGGGAAAGAACTCAAATTCAATGGAAATCAGTGGAACCAAAAGGCAGCACTCTCCAGATGCCTCTGATTCAGACAAGGAAAATCATCGACCCGACGAAGAAAATCCACTTCAACATGTTCCCCTAATTCCATCCCAAGGAGAATGGCAAAAAGTTTAGAATAAAAATGGGAGAAAGACATGTTTTCTCTCAATTCTCTTATTTGTTCTCGCTGAGGTCTTTTTTCATAATTCTTGTTTTTATTTTTTAAGCTCTCCAACTAGACGGGCACTAGCGTGAGCATTCCTCATATGAGGAGGTCGTGTCTCTTTCAGTGGGTTTCCTTACATGTTTAGTTGAGCGGGACTAAGTTTCCACATCTAGCGAGCTCTATGATCCGCAAATTATAGAGCAAATTGAATGCTGTGGCATATACTTTTAACTTTTTATCCTGGTAATAAAAAGTTCGATTTTTTCTTTTGGAAAAAAAAGAACAATAAAGGTCAATTATTTATTGTTTATGAAAATTAATAACTATACAAATAATAGCAACTATATTCTTATATAATTATATA
>APFE030130901.1:233369-293545 GCA_000404065.3 Pinus taeda
TCATTGATTTTCATATTGAGACAATCCTTATCACAATTCCATGTCGGACCATGGTCGACATCATAATAAACCGTGTTTGACTTAGGAATAATAAACCCAAGCGATTGATATTATAAACCCAAGGAATTAATATTAAACCCCAAGTAACTATGAAACAAAGGGAATTCTATTAAACAAAATGGACTCATAATATAAAGCCAAGGGAATAAAAAAGCCAAGGGATTGATATAATAAACCCAAAGGAATAATAAACCAAAGGGAGTATTATTTATTTTCATGGTGAGACAATCCTTATCACAATGTGACATGCAAGCATGGTTGACCATGGTTGGCTATGATTGACAATGGTTTACCACAATGGATATTATAAACCTAAGGGAATAATAAACCCAAGGGATTAATATGAGAAACCCAAAGGAATAATAAAATGAAGGGATTAATATTAAGACCCCAAGGGATTATGAACCAAGGGAATAATATTAAATCCAACGCACTAATATTATAAACCCAATGTATATAAACCCCAAGACAAATATTATAAACATTATCAACCATCATTGATTTTGATATTATAAACCTAAGGGAATTGTAAACACAACTTATTTACATTAATACTAAAATACCAAGGGATTAATACTAAAACCCCCAGGGACTATGAACTCAAGGGAATAATATTAAGCCCAAGGGATTAATACAAAAACACCAAGGGATTATGAACCCAAGGGATAATATTATAAACCCAATATTTGTAAACCCAAATATAAATATTACAAATACTAATATAAACATGTTTTGTTTTCATGGTGAGACAATCTTTGTCAAAATGTGACATTCAGGCATGGGACTAATATTATAAACTGAACATTGGTAAACCCAAATATAAATACCACAAACACTAAAATAAACATGGTTCCTTTTGATGGTGAGACAATTCTTGTCACAATGCAACATTCGACCACGGTTGACCATGTTTGGCTATTATTGGCAATGGTTTACAATGGATTAATACGAAAACCCCAAGGGATTATGAACCCAAGGGAATAATATTAAACACATGGGACTAATATTAGAAACCAAACATTGTTAAACCCAAATATAAACACTACAAACACTAAAATAGACATGCTTTATTTTCATGGCAAGTCAATCTTTGTCAAAATGCGACATTCAACCAAGGCACTAATATAATAAAACCAACATTGGTAAACCCAAATATAAATACTACAAATACTAAAATAAACATGGTTTATTTTGACGGTGAGACAATTCTTGTCATACTGTGACATTCAACCATGGTTGATGATGTTTGGCTATGATTGACAATGGTTTACCATGATTTACATTATCAACCAAAGAGAATAATAAACCCAAGGGGTTGATATTATAAACCCAAATGAATAATAAACCTAAGGGATAAATACTAAAATCGAAGGGATTATGAAGCCAAAGGAATAATATTAAACCCATGGGACTAATATTATAAACTTCACATCGAGTAAAGGCAAATATCAATACTACAAACACTAAAATAAACATACTTTATTTTGATGGTGAGACAATCCTTGTCACAATGCGACATTCAAACATGGTTCACCATGTTTTGCTATGATTTATATTATAAACCTAAGGAATAAAAAAAACCCAAATTTTGATATGATAAACCCAAACGAATAATAAACCGAAGGGAGTAATACTAAAATCCCAAGGGAACAATATTAAGCCCAAGGGACTAATATTATAAACCCAATATTCGTAAACCCAAATATAAATATTACAAACACTAAAATAAACATGTTTTATTTTCATGGCGAGACAATGTTTGTCAAAATGTGACATTCAAGCATGGGACTAATATTATAAACCCAACATTGGTAAACCCAAATATAAATACTACAAAACCTAAGAAAAATATTATAAACATTGAAATAAATATGATGTACCATCATTTATTTTCATATTGAGACAATCCTTATCACAATTCCATGTCGGACCATGGTCGACATCATAATAAACCATGTTTGACTCAGGCATAATAAACCCAAGTGATTTATATATAAACCCAGGGTATTAATACTAAACCCGTAGGGATTATGAACCAAAGGGAATACTATTAAACAAAAGGGACTCATAATATAAAACCAAGGGAATAAAAATCCCAAGGGATTAATATAATAAACCCAGAGGAATAATAAACCCAAGGGATCATTATTTGTTTTCATGGTGAGATAATCGTTGTCACAATGTGACATTCAAGCATGGTTTACCATGGTTGATTATGCTTCATAATGGTTTACCATGATGGATATTATAAAGCTAAGGAAATAATAAACCCAAGCAATTTATATGAGAAACCCAAAGGAATAATAAAACAAAGGGATTAATACTAAGACCCCAAAGGATTAATACTAAGACCCCAAGGGATTATGAACCCAAGGGAATAATATTAAATCCAATGGACTAATATTATAAGCCCAACGTATATAAACCCCAAGACAAATATTATAAACATTAAAATAAACATGATGGACCATCATTGATTTTCATATTATAAACCTAAGGGAATAGTAAACCCAACTTATTTACACTAATACTAAAATCCCAGCAAATTAATACTAAAACCCTAAGGGACTATGAACCCAAGGGAATAATATTAAGCCCAAGGGATTAATACTAAAACCCCAAGGGAATATGAACCCAAGGGAATAATATTAAGCCCAAGGGACTAATATTATAAACCCAATATTGATAAACCCAAATATAAATACTACAAACACAAAAATAAACATGGTTTATTTTGATCGTGATACAATCCTTGTCAAAATGCAACATTCAAACATGGTTGACCATGGTTGGCCATGATTGATATTATAAACCTAAGGGAATAGTAAGCCCAAGGGATTAAGACTAAAACCCCAAGGGATTATGAACCCAAGGGAATAATATTAAACCCAAGGGACTAATATTATAAAACCAATGTATACAAACCCTAAGACAAATATTATAAACATTGAAATAAAAATGATTGACCATCATTGATGTTCATATTGAGATAATCCTTATCACAATTCCATGTTGGACAATGGTTGACATCATAATAAACCATGTTTGACTCATGAATAAGAAACCCAAGCGATTGATATTATAAACCCAAGGGATTAATACTAAAATCCCAAGGGATTATGAACCAAAGGGAATACTATTAAACAAAAGAGACTAATAATGTAAACCCAATGGAATAATAAACCCAAGGGATTGATATAATAAACTCAAAGGAATAATAAACCCAAGGGATTATTATTTATTTTCGTGGTGAGACAATCCTTGTCACAATGTGACATTCAAGCATGGTTGGCTATGCTTGACAATGTTTACCATGATCGATATTATAAACCTAAGGGAATAATAACCCAAAGGGATTAATATGAGAAACCCAAAGGAATAATAAGACGAAGAGATTAATACTAAAACCACAAGGGATTATGAACCCAAGGGAACAATATTAAATCCAAGAGACTGATATTATAAACCCAACGTATATAAACCCTAAGAAAAATATTATAAACATTAAAATAAACATGATCGACCACCATTGATTTACATATTGAGGCAATCTTTGTCAATGCAATGTTGCACCATGATTAAACATGATTGATTTTCATATTTAGAAAATATTTGTCGCAATGTGATGTTGGACCATGGATGGCCATGGTTGATTTTCATATTGAGACAATATTTCTCCCAATGTGACGTTCTACCATGTTTGACCATGGATGACCATGGTTTTCATAATGTGACCTTGGACCAAGAGACAATCTTCGTCACAATGTGACCATGATTATTGACCATGGTTGACCATGATTAAGAATGGTTGATTTACACATTGAGACATCTTTGTGACAATGGGATGTTGGACCATGGTTGATTTTCATATTGACCATGGTTGACCACGATTGACCATGATTGATTTTCATTTGAGACAATATTTGTCACAATGCGGCATTTGACCATGGTAGACCATGATTGAAGATGGTTGACATGACTGATTTTCATATTGAGACAATAATTCTTATAATGTGATGTTGGACCATGTTTGACCATGAATGGCCATGCTTGAAAATGATTGACCATGGTTGATTATCATATTAAGAGAATCTTTATCACAATGTGACATTGGACAAAGAGACAATCTTCATCACAATGTGAACATGATTATTGACCATGGTTGACCATAGTTGACAATGATTGATAATGGTTGATTTTCGCATTGAGACAATATTCATCAAAATGCGATGTTGAAACACAGTTGACTATGGTCGACAATGGTTGACCATGGTTGATTTTCATGTTGAGACAGTTCTTTCACAATGTGATGTTGGACCATGGTTGACCATGATTGACGATGGTTGATTTTCATATTGACCATGGTTGAACATGATTGACTATGGTTCAACATAATTTACCATGATTGATTTTTATATACAATCTATGTGACAATGCGACATTTGAATAAATATTATAAACCCTAAAATAAACATGGTTGTCCATCGTTGACCATGGTTGATTTTCATATTCCCATAATCTTTGTCACAATGCGATGTTGGACCATGGTTGGCCATGACTTATTTTCATATTGATACAATATTTGTCACAATGCGATGTAGGACCATGGTTGATTTTCGTATAGAGACAATCTTTGTCACAATGCAACATTGGACCATGGTTGACCATGAATGACCATAGTTTTCATAATGTGACATTGGAGCAAAAGACAATGTTCATGACAATGTCACCATGATTATTGACCATGATAATATTATTTAATTCTATTAATATTAATAATTAATGTTAAAATAATTATTTTTAAATATTAATAATATTAAAAATAATATTAATGTTCGTATTCATATCAATTAATATTAATATTAAAATTAATATTTATAAATAAATGAGAGTACCTTTCAGATTAATCACATTATTAGGATTTGGTCAACATTTCGAACCAACTAACGAAGTTCATCCATATTAGATGTGGTTAATCCACATTAGTTGGTTCAAAATGTTGACCAGATCCTAATAATGTGATTAATCTAGAAGACACTCTCACTTACAATATGGATCACAAAAGTTTAATATCTAACATCTATATATAATATTAAAACTTAATATTAAAATTTTATTAATATTTAATGTTATTAATGTTGATGGTATATTATACTACTTAATTGATTAATATAATATCAATAATATTAATAAATTAAAATAATAATAATAGATAAGATTGTAAATTAAAAAAAATTAATATTATTTTTAATATTAAATGTTGACAATATTATTTATAACAATAATGTCAATGTCATTAATAATTTTAATATTGTTAATTAAATGTTATGAATATTAATATTGGAGATCTATAATTGAATTCATAATATATTCTTCTAATTATATTCATCATCTATTTCAATTTATTATTTTAATCTATTTCATATTGTGATTTTTTTTTGGAATTGCATTTCAAAAATTATTACTTAACAAATATATTTTAAAGCTTAGTCATTCACTAGTATTGATATCTATAATTTTACAAATTAAATTTAATCTAATTTACATTTTAAGAATTTAATGTTCAACAAAGATAAATTTTAGAATTATATTTCAATATTTAATATTTTTCAAAAATAGATACTTATCATTTACTAATTGATGTTTTGTTGTTATTTTCCACTTACATTTTAAAATTTCTATGTTTAATAGAAATAAGTTTTACAATTGCCTTTCAAAATTTGTTGTTTCACAATGAACATGGTTGGATTTTTGGATTTTTTGAAGATGGTTGGATTCTTGGATTTTTTTAAACAACCATCACTAAAAGCATGTTACGAATTTCTGGAAATTTTGCACAACCATATTTACGTTTTCAGTGCAATCATAGATTTTGGTTTTTCTTTTTTTTAATAATCATTAATATCATGTTGTGAAATTGTTAATAAGACATAAAGTTTTCATTAATGAAATTGTAAGTTTAAATGTTTAAATATATTCAACAGCGTGGAAGAACTTTTACTACTATTTAAATATATGTTTTTTTTTTTTATTATTTATTATTTTTTATTTTTTTTAGATTTTTTTATTATATTTAAAGAAAAAGGGTAAAAATTAAATGATCACTATTTCATAAAAATAAAAATAATTTTGTGGGGTAAGTAAATCTTTTTTAATTATTCTTAGGAACTTACATTTAGAGAAAAAGTTAATAAAAAATAAAAAATTATCGAGATTTAATAAAAATAAAGATAACTTTGTCCTAGTAAGTTTATCTTTTTAATTATTCTTATGAACCTTCTCCTTATTTTTAAATTGAAGGAACACAAAGAAATATCCAACAACCTTCTGCTTACCTTAAAATTGAAAGACGGCCAAGAAATATCAAAATTGACCTATGGTGCCCTCCATGTAAGGACCTACGGTCCATGCGACAGGCAGAGAGGAGTTTATACGATGTTGGGCGAGTTGAGGGGGCGGTCCCATGAGTTGGGCGAGCTGACCCTCCACTCAGGCAAAGGCAACATGTTGAACGAGTCGGCTTGGGTGTGGGGTGTGGGTCAGCTGGGTGACATAACCCACCACCCGCCTGTATATATTGGAGGGAGTTTGGAGGAAAACGACCATCATTCGATCAACACAAGTTCGATCAAGGAGTTCTGCGGTTGCGGATGAACCCGCACGACGGGTAGAACTCGGGTGAGAAATTTATTCAGGAAAGTTGCGTGAAAAACTCGGGTGAGAAACTCGGGCGAAAAACTCATGCAGAAAACTTGTGCAAGAAAATCGGGCAAGGTCGTTCAGGAAGAACTCGAGTGAGGCCATCGGGCAGAAAACTCAGGTGAGGTTGTCGGGCAGAAAAATCGAGTGAGGTCATTCGGGCGAACAAGGCGAGGTCGTCGGACAACCCTGATGAAGTTGTTCGGGCGAGCTGGGTGAGGTCATCGGGCGAGCTGGGTGAATTTGTTCAAGCAAACCAGGTGAGGTCGTCGGACGACCCGGGTGAAGTCATGTGGTGACTTAGGTGAACGAGTGGACGTGCAGAAGGGCAACCTGGCGAAGGCGCGTCGTGCACGACAAAATGAAGAATCGTGTGGATGGGCGACCCAGGTAGGGCGCATCGTGCACGAAGAATTAGTGGAAACGGTGAAGTGTTGGAGTTGTGAATAGAGGTGTGACTCATGCATAGGCACCCGCGTGTGGCGACTTGGTTACGACAAGGCGTACCTAAGTTGGGCAAACAACACAATCGTGCGATGAGGCGAACGAAGGGTTGGCGAGTCGTACGGCGACCGTGTGGAGGCGCTGACGAGCTGGGCAACCGAGTTTGCCGAAAGTTGGAAATTTGGCTAAGTGTAAATTTGGGATTTCCCAAGATTTAACTTGTACTTATAAAAGAAGATTATATATATTGATATCGGGCAAACTCATATTGTAGGGAGTTGCCCCTCCCTTTATACTATTGTGTAATTGTATATGTGTTAATTGCTGTTGATGATGAATATGTATGAGTTTTCATCTGTATAAAGGCTAATAATAATACTTGGTAACAAAAATAAAATATGTATCAAATGGTTAGGCGTAGTCCATTAACATAAGTATTGGTGAAAATAAAATGTTCGGTGGTGCCGCACCTCGCTATAAGTGGTTGAAAGACTATCGCAGGTGTAGGGGCGTGATAGTTGGTATCAGAGCTAGTCCAAGTTTTGCAGGTGACAGGTGGTATCAGAGATGGTGAACTGAATCAAGGAGCTGATTCTATGAAGACCAAAGAATTGAAAGGAAATTTAAGCTTTGCAGGTGATAGGTGGAATATCAGGGTGATTTAGGTGAATGGTGAAATAGGTTTAGCAGAGGTGAAGCTTAGCGCTTGTGCCAAGTTGAACATTAAGGCATGGCAGGTTTGGAAGAATGCGAAGGGAAGATCTTTCTTACTTTATACAGGTTGAAGCAGATGAAAGAAGAGAACCCCTGGATTCAAGATAAACTTGAAGTCTTGGAAAAGAATGTTGAAGATGAACTTCTTCAACTTGGTTCGATAATGGAGCAAGATGAAGTTGCAGATTCTGCTAACAAGAAAGAGGAAGTGATGATGTTTGAGGATGTTGTAGATATGACAATGATGGAGGATGAACTCGAGGTTGATCAAGTTGGACCATGATCGTGTAGTTTGCAGACATGGATGGATGAGGATACTCACATCGAGGAGCCTCTTGATGATGAAGTAAGTACTAATATTTGTGTTTCGCTTGAGAATTTGATAGATGAACCATATGCAGGGAAGGGAAAAATCAATTTGTCGAGGCTACAGAGGATCTTACCATGGATGTCTACGATGAGACCTTGTATGTAGAAGCAAGGATTGTTGACTGTTGTGAGACTTGTTGGGGTTGTTTGTGACCTTATGGTAGAAGGTAGAAAGGCCCGTGACAAGGGAGGAACATGATGATCGTTGTGGAGGATTGGGTCATGCTTTAGCCACATGGAGGATAGGGTAAGTGCCCGACATGACTCAGGGATAAATTGGAGGAGAGCACACACTTGAGGTATGATGATACTTGGGTGGACTTCTCATGGCTAAGACCAAGAGCAAGTCTTGGTGGAACCTTCAGTGGGGGAGCTATGATGGAAGGGACTCGTGATGATGATGATATGGTTGGGTGACCGAGTTCACTAGACCAAAGATTGCAGACTTGGATGAGGATGACTGATTTTTGTGATGGGTCTACTTGGTTGGACTACATGGGCAACTTAGTCATGGACATCAGGTTAGAAATGGAGCATGGCAGTCTTATGCAGGAGCACTTATAGATGTGTCACTTATGGGCATCCAATGCGGAGTGTCAAGGAAAGGATGTTGTGCAGGTAGATTTGCTGGTGTGACATGGAGACTTATTATTTATGAGCCGATGGAGAGGTTGTGCACTCTTGTACAACAAGGCCATGGACTTGGATGGATTTGTGAGCAGACTATGGAGCATTCCTACTACATGGAGAGCTGAGGCATCTTGCAGAGACCTTTCGGCTGAGACTTGTATGCTTGTTGGATGTTGGTTGGAGATGACTCATGGAGCTCATGATGACATGAGATTGTTGCGACTTTTGGGGGCTTCATATATGGTGGACTTGGAGGATCTAATGCATTGAGAAGCTGAGGTTAGAGAGTTTGATGTAGGATGGGGTGCATACTTTCGAGTACATGAATGGGTGTGGCTTGAAAGAGTGACTTGATGAGGAGGATCGATATGAGACACTTTGGAGTGATGGAGTTACAACGATGATGATTCCTTGGTGGCAATACTTGGGCATGGGTTGAGCCAAGACTTAACCACTTTTGACACATGAGAGCTGATTGATCTATGATCATGGGTAGCACATGGATAAATGAAACAAGTGTATACTTGTTTCTACGATAGACTTGAGGGATGGCACATTACAGATGTGATGGAGGTAGCTTCATGGACCTGGATGTGGCACATCAAGAGTTGGAGTTTGAGGATCTCTTTGAGGAGATGGATGTTTTGTAGATGGATGATGTTGGGATAGATGCGGCTAATTTCATGCAGCACATTGACACCAAACATCATGGACAACGTGTTGTAGATGAGATGGAGTTTACTTCATGGACCTGAGCATGGCTTACATTTATATGGAGATGGATTCTCGATCGAGTTGAGAATGTGACAGGATTTTCTAAGAAATGACTGATGATGGCATGAGGATGTGCATTCTCATGGTTTGAGCGTGACAGTTGGACTAATCACCCGACTAGTTCAAACATGGGGTCGCGAATTATACATAGATGTGTTAGCATTGTGTTGGAGTATCATGGCAGCAGTTCACACGAGGGCGAAACATGATGAGATCGACACAAGATGTTGTAGGAAGCATGTAGCTTGAGATGGAAGGGCTAGCCTTCCACGATGGGGAGAAGCATGTGGAGATTGTGACAAGGTGGTTGATGATCATGGATTGAGATGATCTTCCGATATATGACATACCGATCGGGTGTATGCCTTGGTATGGTGATCTTGGTGACAAATGCTTATCGGGATGAGATATTGTCGAGGACAACAATGATTTCAGGTGGGGGAGGATGTAAGGACCTGTGGTCTGTGCAATGACCAAGTCGACTCTACCGTGTGATGGAGACATGAAAGAATGTGTGAGAAGTGTCTTGGAGATGAGTTTATAGGATGTTGGGCAAGTTGAGGGGGCAGTCCCACAAGTTGGGCGGGCCGACCCTCCACTCGAGCGAAGGCAACATGTTGAATGAGTCAGCTTGGGCGTTGGGCGTGGGTCGGCCGGGTGACATAACCAGCCACCCGCCTGTATATATTAAAGGGAGTTTGGAGGCAAATGACCATCATTCGATCAACACAAGTTCAATCAAAGAGTTATGTCGTTGCAGAAGAACCTACACGATGGGTAGAACTCAAGTGAGAAATTTGTTCAGGAAAGTTGGGTGAAAAACTTAAGTGAGAAAATCGGGTGAAAAACTCGTGCAGAAAACTCGTTCAAGAAACTCGGGCGAGGGCGTTCAAGCAGAACTCGGGTAAGGTCTTCAGGTAGAAA
The DNA here is from genome assembly GCA_000404065.3 of Pinus taeda. Lineage (NCBI taxonomy): Eukaryota > Viridiplantae > Streptophyta > Pinopsida > Pinales > Pinaceae > Pinus > Pinus taeda. The sequence goes on from APFE030130901.1 coordinate 243,984, forward strand.
ACTCGGGTGAGGTCGTTCAGGCGAACCGAGTGAGGTCATCTCGCGACTCAAGTGAAGTCATTTGGGTGAGCTGGGTGAGGTCGTCGGGCGACGTGGGTGAAGTTGTTCAGGCAAACTAGGTGAGGTCATTGGGTGACTCGGGTCAAGTCATGTGGCAACTTGAGTGAACGAGTTTGGGTGAATGAGTTGGGTGAACGAGTGGACGTGCGGACAGGCGACCGGGCGAGGGTGCTCCATGCACACCGAAACAAAGAATCGTGTGGATGGGTGATCCGGGTAGGGCACGTTGTGCACAACGAAATAGTGGAAACAGTGAAGTGTTGGAGTTGTGAATGGAGGTGTGACTCATGCAGAGGCACCCATGTGTGGCAACTTGGTTACGACAAGGCGCGCCTAAGTTGGGAAAACAGCATGATCGTGTGACGAGGTGAACGAAGGGTTGGTGAGTCGTGCAGTGACCGTGTAGAGGCGCCGACGAGCTGAGCAACTGAGTTTGTCGAAAGTTGGAAATTTGGCTAAGTGTAAATTTGGGGTTTCCCAAGATTTAACTTGTACTTATAAAAGAATATTATATATTCTGATATTGGGCAGACTCATATTGTAGGGAGTTGCCCCTCCCTTTATGCTGTTGTGCAATTGTATATGCATTAATTGCTGTTGATGATGAATATGTATGGGTTTTCATCTGTATAAAGGCTAATAATAATACTTGGTAACAAAAATAAACTATGTAGTGAATGGTTAGACGTAGTCCATGAACATAAATATTGGTGAAAAGAAAGTGTTTGGTGGTGCCGCACCTCGCTATAAGTAGTTGCAAGACTACCGCAGGTGTAGTGGTGTGACACTCCATGTTATGTTCAATGATTTCAATACACACAAATTTTCTTGACATTCGAAAAAATAGCAACATAGTTGTACGCCTTTGACCAATCTATTATTTCAAAATTTTATGTAGCTCTAATTGAGTATTGAGTATTGATCACATGGCAATCACAAAAATCACATTTCAACTACAAATTATTAAAACCCTACAAAATTAAATAATTAGAAGATTAAGGTCTTCATTAGGTGAATGAAAGTATAAATAAGACGTATTAAGAAACATGGGGAGCAATCAAGCTGCAAGAAAGTTTAATATCATCCCTCAGTTATTGGGCTAGTGAGTAGCAGTGTTGATACACACGAGGTGTGGAATTCAAAGAATACATAGGGTAACAACATGTCGTTATGGAAAATTTTCAAATATGTCGATTGTGCAGATGTTTTGATGATGGTATTGGGCACCATCGGTTTCTTTTAAATCCATCCAACAGATGGATTTAAAAGAAAATTTGAACTGTTAACTCAAACCCCGTAGTTCCACTGACTTCGCATGTCTGCGACAAACAAATGAAATATTGGATTGTAGGATGAGATATCCATTGTGGTATACGAGTTTATCTCCTGTCCAATCCATTGCTCTTTTGGTCCTATCTAATAACCAGCGTTAGTTTGTGTTTTTTTACCTAGTTAAGAGTCATCAGTTCTTCTTTTCTATGAGGTTAAAAGAAAACTTATCATAATTTTGTGACTTTTTTTTAATGAGGTTACAAGAAAATTTATCGTATTTTCATCGGCATTGGATTCGAATAAGTTTCTTACAGCTCCTATAGTGAAAAAAATATGCTTAATAAGTTTCTTACAGCTCCTACAGTGAAAAACAAACTCTGTTTCTGACTCACTGAGTGCCTAGACCTGCTCTGATACCATGTTAGAATTTTCTGTAAATTCCATAACAGACAGACAAAAAAAAAATGCTCTGTTTTTACACTCTGTTTTTAACTCAGAAAAACAGAAAATCGCTTGCTGGAAACGGTGTTTCGGCAAAGCAGTTTGGTGTTGCAGCAACGTAGTTTGGTGTTGCAGCAACACTGTTAGAATTTCTGATAATTCAAAAACAAAATTGATAATTTCATAGCAGAAATAAGAAAACGTTTGCGGAATACGGTGTTACAGCAACGTGAAACTGGTGTAACAACAACGCAGTTTCGTCAGTTGATGTTCTTAGCGTTGTAGCAACGTAATTTTGTTAGTTGCTGATCTTGGTGTTGCAACAACGCGTTTTGATGTCAAGTCACTTTTTGACTTACGATGTAACAGCAACGTGCGAAGGTTGACGTCATGTCACTTTTTGACTTACGGTGTAACAGCAACGTGCAACGGTTGACGCTTGGTGTAACAACAACGTACAACGGTTGACGTCAAGTCACTTTTAGACTTACGGTGTAACAGCAACATGTTTTGATGCTTGGTGTAACAGCAACGCAAAATTAACTTGTATTCATAAACAGTAAACAAGCTGATACAAATTTGTCTTCCTCTTCAGAGAGGGATAACAACAGGAACACTTCAGTTCCAGAAACCAATTTTCTTTATCTCTGAAAATTGCAGGTTCAGCACTACTGTGCATTTACAGAAGAGACTCTCTATTTTTCTTCTAACTTTCTCTTTTTGAAAAATAGAACTGTTGTTCATTACATTTATAGGAAAAAACATATCTGAGTTTAAACAGTAAAATAATCAAAATATCTTCTAACGCTTATCTGCATACTGAATGCAGCAAGCGGTGATGCCCTTCTCAAGAAATCAAGTCGGCGGTTGCAGGGGAATTCAATTCTGTGAATTTAATGCACATTAATGTGCAAAATATCAAGAGTGACTTTGCGGCATCGAACAACCTGAAATATCTACGGAAATTAGATTTCTGTCCAGCAGTTATTGTGTTGCAGTTGGAATTAAATTCCAAGAGATTCTATTAAAAAATCTATCTCTATCTCCAACAACTACGCATACCTGATAGCATGATCCACAACCTTTTCCTCCTTTGTACATATCTGGACTGGGTGAAGCACCTGCTTCAAAAGGATCCCATAAATCGAGAGAGAAGGGATCGAAAACACTGTATCTCCTTTCAAAGAAGCGAGGAACGAGAGACGTGCTTGCAACGAATATCAACTCTTAACGAAATCAAGAATTGGAAAATTTATACTTCAAATATCAGATCGTGCAATGCCTGAATGTTTTCTTCTTTGTTCTGATCAAAGAAGAGATACCAAAGGAGCGGATTCCAAACCTCAGTGTTCCGACGTTGCAAATTCAAATGCTTCAATGCTTAAACCGTCATTGTAATGGATGAAACGTGTCTTTATTATTCGAATTTATGCCTACATACCTCATTGTCGTGGTTATGGATGATTTTCGGGCATAAATGCTTCAACCCTTATTTTAATGGATGAGGGCATAAATGCTTCAACCCTCATTGTAATGGACGAAAATATATCCTTATGCTTTAACTATACATATCTCATTGTCTCGGTTATTGATGATTGTCGGGCACAAACTTTTCAACCATCATTGTAATGCATGAAACGTGTCTTTATTACTCGAATTTATGCCTACATACCTCATTGTCATGGTTATGGATGATTGTCAGGGATAAATGCTTCAACAGTCATTGTAATGGATCAAAACATGTCTTTATGCTTCAACCATTCGCACGTTTTAGAATGCAAAGAGACCATTTTCAAAGGCACTATGAGAGAAGGGTGTTCGACACTAATTTTTTTTCACTTTTTGTTAATCTTACATATGTGGTTATCAACAAGAGCCACAGTAATTTTTTAATCATGCTTTGTAAAAAACTAATTTTAGTATCGTTTAAACATGTATTCTAAACATGCAAAAAAGTTAATGTTGTGAATTTCATTCATTAATTTAGTGACAACTACAAGAATATATTGGCATCTTTCAATTTAGCCCATCAGATCAAAAAGATTAATTAAGGAAATGATTAACTTCAAAAAAATTAATTAAGAAAATGATTAACTTGCCGATACTGATAGGGGAAGCCTATCAGCGTAAAAGTGAAGAAAGGACCATAATGGACATTGTAAAAGCTGTTATACAGAAATACCACTGAGTTGAGCATCGTATCCGATATTGGAACTTAACTATGTGCCTTCCCTCATCTAAAAACCAAAACATAAATGTTACATCCAAATTATAAAAACAAAAAAACCATTTCAAAAGGATTTCATTAATAAAGAACGTTTCGATTTTCTCTAGGCATTTCATGTCTTTGACCAAATGAAAAGGGAAAGACAACATTTAGCATAAAATATAAGTTCACATGAACATGTGAGTCAAGGTAAGCATGAAGTCTTAATTGTGGTCGTCGTAGAAAAACTATACTCTGGCCGCGAATAATGCCACAAATAAGTAAAGGGAAAACCCATGAGGTTCCAAAAGGGACGTTTGAGTCTATATTTGTTACAAAATTAGAGACAACTTTTGCAAAAGATTAATAAAAGAGGAAGATAGGAAAAATTTCAACAAAAGTCCATTTATACCAGTAATGGAAAAAAAACACAAACAATAGAATTACAAGAAAATGAAAGCCCAGAGATCTAATTCCATATATGTAGCCAACACGTTACATTGAAGTTCAAATCCTTTACAAATAATAATAATCTGGACAACAATAAAGGTGATTAAGATAGGGTAGGGTACGTAGGGACTTGAAGGGAGGACCTTATTTATGACTTGATTGATTGGACAAAGGATCTCCTCCAATTACACTTGGTGTAATAAGTTCACCAGATCTTTTCTCCCATCCTCGTGAGAGTTGATTCTGACCCCTCTAGCATCTATTCCTTCGCTACAATAAGAATTTTCAACAAAGAAACTGTGTATTTATTCACGTGCCTATCTAGCCTTTACACAAAACATGGATCTCCAATTGAGATAGAGTGTGTATTTCAATTCATATAAGGAATTATGTAAAATGATCATAAGAATTCGGTACGGAGAATGGTAAATGTAATGTAAGGATAAGAGACATGGAGACTACAATGCCAACATAACCAAATAGTAATTGTATTGGTTATAATATGTACTTTTAATGGAGGTGGCCATTTTTAAGTTTGCAGATTCATAGAATATTAAAAAATTCAAGGGACATGGATGCAGTCAAAAAATTGACCGTGCTCATGTCTATCAAATTCCCCAATATTCGAGGAATCTTCAATCGAATTAAGCTTACCGAGTGGAGGGAAAGAATGAATAAACTTCATAAGCAGAATGTTCAACGAAATCTTTGTAGGTAAAACGAAATTAAGCTTACCGAGTGGAGGGGGAGGATGAATAAACTTCATGAGCAGAATGTTCAACGAAATCTTCGTAAGTAAAATGAAATTAACATGCCAAGGGACATAGGGCAGTGCCTTGATCGCATGAAGTAGAGGAGAAATTGAAATGGGTATTTAGCCAAGCTTGTGTCTTGAGTAACACTAATTAATTTTCGCCATTGGACCTAGACCTAAAATGTAAGTCGTTGATGGGACAAATGTCTCAATTCATGTGAAAGTCATCTGAAGCAGTATATCGTGGCAATAGTTGTATCGTAAGGATAACTGGAAATTAAGGCTTCATATGGGATGAAGTTGTACTAACACCACTTTTATTTACCCTTTAAACCAAGCCACGTGTATGGAAAAATAAATATATTATCTAACTTACATAGAAAAATAATGTCTAGTGTTATAATTTGATAATTTGAAAAATGCAGTTAATAATTAGATTCTATATATATGATAGGTGAAAATATGAAGTTGGATTACACTTTTCATTTTTTTTTTTTTTTTACATTTTTAAAGGGTTTTCAACTTTCCACAAGTCAAATTTTTTATTTAGAATTTCATTTTACAGTAAAGAAAATTTTCAGAAATTTTATTAGTGTTTTATTGTTTATTTTTTAGAATTTTTTTATTCACATTTGATAGGTAAACTTAGCAATTGTTTGACTGTGTTTCCTCTAAAAATCAAGGGATTCATAAACATTTGTATGTTTTGGCACCAATGTATTATTTGTTAACCTTACATTTTTGAAAAAAATATGTGTTGCAACAACTTAGATAGACTCTACTTCAATATGGATATATTTATGAAACCAACAGATGCACATCATAATTACTTGAATTTTTTGAATTGAACCAATATGAAAAATTGCAAATTTTGAAGATATTTTACATGGTACCATGTTTGTCAACATATTAGTTAAAAACAAAAGATCTAAAAACTACTCATTAAAGAAGATGGGCAAATGTAATGCACCATAATTTTTCCATATTTTTTAACAATGTATTTTGGAAGATAATTTTTTTTATTTCACTGAATCATAATGATCTTTATAAATTGTTTTGACACATTTTACTACAAAATTAGTTAAACATAACAAATATCTATCAAAGTAGATTGAATTCTATAAATGTTGATATTGTTTTCGAAAGTAAATTCACAATATTTGATCGAATTTAACCATTTTAAACTTGGAAAAAGGTGAATAAAGATAAGTCTTTGAAAAGTTGCAAATTTTCTGCCGAGAGAAAAGAAAACAAAAACAAAACATAAAAACAAACAAACAAACAAATCAACTAATTACTATTTTCCATGAGTGAACCTCAAAATAAATGGAATAAGTTTTTCAGCCAAACATTTTACAAATTTCAAACGAAAATTCTATCCATATTTTCCATCAGCCATGAAATTGAAATGGTACAACCCTCTGATATAACTGTTACACGCGAACACTATAAATAAACTCGACATAAATGTTATTTTCGTACTCACATTCTTGATGTGCAACTTTTGAATTCCTAATTCTTTGAATCTAATATTTTGACAAAAGAAACTTTTGCTCTGGATTTTTAAAGTGAGTGTTTTGGGCATAATTTTGAAAGTAAATTTTTTGGGCTCAATATTGAAATTGATTTTTTAGGCTGAATTTTGAAAGTGAATTTTTTTTCAGTCGATTTTGAAATTGAGTTTTTTTGGCTACATTTTGAAAGTGATTCTTTGGGATTGATTTTAGTAATATACGTAGACTGAATTATCATGGGAAATCAAAGAAATTGCAAGATAAAATATGATCAAATTAAAGCTATTAAGGCTCGTTGAGAATACTCAAGAAACTATTACTAAAGAACAAAGGAATAATGCTTAAATATTGAAAGGGAAATCTAATCTCAACAAGAAGTTTAACTAGGTATGTAAATGTAAATATTTGAAATGATATTTAAAATTTAATAGTGTATTATGGAATTTAATTTTTATTTGATGAATTAATTTGAAAAATATTTTGCCATGTAAATGTAAACAGAGAGAGATATTCCTCATAAAATTGATGATAAGATTGAAAATGCTGAAAGACAAAGTGAAAAAGGAAATGAACCAAGGATTGATGATGTTGAAATAAATTTAAGTGAAATTGGGTTTCACTTTTTTTTCATGAAGGCCAATAAGGGTTGCTCTACAATTTAGTTGAAACCTCGTCTGATGTGAGGTCTTTCCATCCCAATAACAATACGACTAAAAATTTGGAGCCAAATAATCTCATTCTCACAATGGTATGTGTGCATCATGTTTTACAGGGTTTACAGTTTTACATTTGGTTTTATATGCCCACCCAATAGAATGACTATGATAGTCTTATGGTATAACTTAAATTTGTGAGTAATAGATCGTCACCCTTTTATGCACTGATAGAGTTCTAAATGTAGTATGTATGGTTTTATGAAAAATTGTCAGCCCTAGAGGTAAGTTTAGGTTTACTTCGATAGTTTGCTTTCCTTGGTTGTCTTACTCTACCAGCTCAATATTATTCATAAATGATTTAATTCCTTAGGCACACAGAGGGCACAACATAGCGGAGTGGAGTTTGAATCCTAGGTCTATGTTCCTGGGTAATGTTGCTTACCATATATATATATATATATTATAGTTAGCTTTAGTGCCTCTGGTCAAATAATTTGTTGGAATTTTGTTCTAGAAGTAGGGTTTCAACCACAACATTTCAATTAGTTTTTCCCTGGCTATTCCTATACAAGAGATCCCTAGGGTTTTGGTTTTCTTAAGGAATGTCAACCAATTACGCACAGGTGAGTTTTTATGCTTTCGTCTATTTCCTTTACAACTCTTTACCAATTTTATTCTTAATGCTCTTAGAAAACACCAGCTATATCATTTAATTACCTTGTAGGAAATTTCAGAAAGCTAGAAATCCTTTTGGGAATTTGGTGAAGTGTAAGGTGGGGAAATTTTCACACTTGGAGTCCAATTATATATTACAGGTCGATGCACCTTTCTTTACCATTTGGGTGACCTCACAGAACAAGGAAGTAAGGGTAATGTTTTGCAATGATATTTTTTTTGTAATGCATGTTCTATGATGATATGTACTTTTGTAATGCCTCGATTTTTATTTTTTTTTCTTATCTTCTCATGTTTACCTATCGGGAGTTGTGGAATCCCCAACCAACAAATTTCATATGTAAACATTTTCTATTTTCCATCAATCAATACCTTTCTCCTCTACATTTCTCTCCCGTGATTTGTAATATAATTTCGTTGTTTCTAATTTGTGGCACTCATGGCAGGTACACACCTTAAAATATAGCTTGTATCATGCATGAGTTTATGCTCCTTTTTCCAAACTGCCCCAAGGTCTGAATGCAAGTTTTCACTTCCAAGATGGAAATTCTTATTCCACCTCACTACTTTGTGGATGGTAATTCATGTTCGTGGTTTCGTAACAAAGATTTCTATTAATTTTTCCACTGTTAGGGCATGAAGCACTATACATGGGTTCATATACATAAGACAATAATGGCTTACTAGTTCAGTTATTTTTTAAATATTTGTATGGTATTTTTGATATTTGAAAGAACATTTGGTTTTGTAGTAATTATGAAACTTGGAGGTCGAAATTGGCTTGTAATCGATATTTGTGTTTCTCATTTGCAATGAAATGATTTAAAAGCTATTAGATTTTTCTTATATTGTGTATTTCCTTTTTCTCATATAATGTATAGTGATATACTATATCGTGAGTTGGATTGTCTTTTCCAATTGTCAATTTAATGGCATTCTAAATATGAGTTATTATTCCAATTATTATTCCAATTTTATTTGCCTATACTATATTCTTGGTTGGGTGCACTCCTGGGTATCACTAAATCTCTACACTAACTTTCTCTTAGTTTATTATCATACTTTTGTTTGCATTATATTATTAGGTTGTGGTAACAACAAATTCTTAGTCCTTTACATAATTTTTTTTGTTTTTTTCTATTTTCTTGCAACATATTATTGTCTCCTATCAAAAATGGTTGGAGGTGCTAGCTTTCCTATGGAGTTACAATTTCTAACATTCATTCTACTTAGTACTTATCATTTAATTATTCGTTGCATGCTTATGAGGTTTGGTAAGATCCTTTTATAATAATAGCTTGTATTACCTACCATCCATGAATTCTTTTTTCATAACTATTTCAACTCGTAACTCATAGTCTCTCCATGATAGAATATATATGGAACTGTTAGGTATCGATCTATATAGTTTGAAGTATAGTTGAGATATATTCTGCATAACTTATTTTTATACCTTTACACTTCATTAATAACTTCCCAGCACTTTTTTGGGAAATTGGTTAAACACTTCATTTCACAATAAGGGAAGAAAAACAAAATCTCAAACTACTCGATTGTTTTACTGCTAAGAAAGTCACTTATAATTTTTCTTTATAGTTAATAATTCCAAAAATTACAATTGGGTTAAGTTTTATTTCAGCCCATACTCACATCAAAAGGAATAAATCTCACATGCATGTGTGATATATTCCTGTTCCAATTCTAACATTGGTGTGTATACCATACCCAAATCCACAAGGTTGACTATATACGCACAAAATAATCCTTATACACCTCACGCATGTAAAATTCATATTTCATGTTATTTTATTTCTAATTCCTATGAGAAATATATATTATTGAACTCATATACTTGTATTCACAGAGATATACATACACAGAGTGATCTACATCATCTATTTTTCCATGCATATTTCATGAAAATTTCATACGCTCATCAATAATAATTTAGGAAATATACATGTACTAATAATGGATAATTGAACCAAAAACCAATGTATATGATATGCATTTAATCAATTAATCTACATCCACTTTTCAGTTATCATTCAATAAAGACAATAAAAGATATACATATTAAACATCAATACAAGAATATGACCAGAGATATATCCACAATTGTTGCTTGGAAATTACTTAGGACCTTAACACTTTCCTCCCAACCATGAACTACCTCTTCTAGTCCCCCCTGAGCTAAGACTTCCTTTTTCATCAATATCACCCCCCTCCTTGATTCCTAGGTGGTTTCCTTATAGATTTATTCCCAACAGATTTTGGTAGCGTCCTGCTTTAAGGCCTTTCGGCCTTTTGCCTAGGCCTTTTTGTTTTAGTTTGTTTGAGAAAGATTATTTTCTTTTTCTTTAAAGCACACCTTTCTCTCTTGTACTTCTTTGTTCCACCCCACTTGGTATTTATTTCCAACTAAGAGATTAACATAATTTTTCACTCCTATTATGTTAATTTATTATTATTATTATTATTATTATTATTATTTCCTTTGGGATTTTTATGAGACTTCTTAGGGAAGGTTCATCATGTGGAATTGATCACAAACTACTTTTTCTAAGAAGGAAAGAAGTATTATAAACTCTAATTCTTTTTCTAGAATATTTCCAAGCAAATTATTTATTAGCTCAAATAAAAATAAAATAATCACATCATCATATAAGTCTCACGTTGGCTTCCATCACCATTAAATCCAATAATAATTCACTATATAACAATATTAAATGTTTAAAAGGAAGAGGTATAGGGGTCTTACATTTTCCCCACCTTTTAATAAACACCGTCCTCAATGTTTCCTTAATTCCAAATTTTCTTAAGATGGGAAGGAAATGTCTCCTACATTTCTTCTTTGATTCGTCCAATAATCTCTCTCGCACTAAAGTTGTTTCCTCTTCACTTTATTCAAAGCGATGGCCCAATACCAAAGTAAAACATATTCTTATCTTCATTTTATTCTCATTCCCTAGCATTTTTTCATACATGTTAAATGATTTCTTTCTATTTTCCTTCTTGCATCCCACCAAGCATCCTCAACCGACACCCAAAAAAGCTACCCTCATGCACTCAACAAGGTTAGAAACATTAGTATAGCATCATGATGATACGATATGTCCTTTGGTAGATTTATTCATAGTTGTGCTAGTGATAGGGATGCCACTTAATGTGAAATCCAAAATATGAAATTTCGAGTGAAATTCAAAATATGGGATTCCCAAGTTCCTTTCATATCACTTACACAAAGGCATTAAAAATTAAGGGAATCCTTATAGCATTCTATTTTATATTGTTATCCATTCTGCTCCTAAGTTGTCATGTACCTAATATCTTAATCTTGACCAACCATAATTTTTTTTCCTATGTGTCACTTAAAAATCTATATAACCAACATACCAATAGTTATGGGGTTTCATTGAATTTCCTATGTCAAGTTCCTTTATATGATACCTTATTTTTCTATCCATATAGATTTAATTATTTTTACTTCCTCTATTATGATACCTTTCTCCTTGGGTATCTTAGAAAGTATCATTTAGCTAATTTTGTCATAGTAATAATTATACCCCATTCTTTGGTTAATATGTATACAATGTTTTGACTTTGTTTTATAGTAGGTCATGAGTTCTCCATAGGGTTTAATAACATTAGATGTGTATGTTTTGAATGTGTTATATAACCATATGGATTATATGGATAATGGTTATCAATTTAATTTACTCTCCTAGCAATTTGATGTATCCAACCACCATTGTGGTACCTCACCAGTTGACTCCACCTCCTCGAATTTGGCATCTAAGTAATTCTTTTGCACCTATCCTCCATCCATATGGAATTCACGTTGCTTGGCAGAGCTTTTCTATCTGACGGTGCATATGAAGCTTTGGCTTGGACAGTTGAAATTAACCTCACCCAATCCTAACAGCAACCTATCACATAACATGGTCGTCATTTGCCCTTTTCGCCATTTGCTTGATTTTTCATTTGAGTTGTCAAGTTCGTCATGCTCCAGGTGGAGGATTTCACAGGAATTCGACACCTGGGACATCACTGTGGTTCTTGAATACAAGGTATGATTCCACTGGCTATTCCTTTGGCAGAGATTTTTTTATTTTATGTTTGAATGTTCTTTCGTTACGTTTCCTTGGAATGGACTTCTTTGGTTTATCACTAAAATGTGTTTTCTCATCATTCATGTCAGTGCTTTAGTTATGAATTTTATTGTATGTATCTGGGCTTCCCTGTTTAACACTTTTTTTTTAAAACTATGTTTCCTCTTGCTTCTAGCATGGAAACTGCCCGACATATTTGGCCCCCCCAGGGTCATTAATGCGAGTCCTTGATTGTCGGTTCACCAAATTGGATTATGACTTTGTTTATCTATCTCGCTAGGTATACCCTTATTAACTCTTATTGATTTGTAAAAGAGGTGATTTTGGTTCTTTATCTTGTTTATAACGACTCAACATTGAATTTGTTAAGGGTTCCAGTGTTAATTTCTTTCCTAGACAATTTTCTTCCCTTATTGCTGAGTTTGGCAATAGAGGAAACGTCGATTAATTTGTTTTACTAGCTCAACCTTTGCACCCTCAGTTTTATTTATGGACGAAATATTCCACCAGGAATTTTAAATAAGTTTCGATAAACTTTCCTGCGTTTATCTTTGGCTTTAGCTTGCTTCCTTCATAGCACTCTCGAGTCTCTATTTTGTAAGGTCTCCCCGTTATAGAGGTTTTTTATTACACTCAATAATTTTTTTAGTTTTCTTTGTCAAGTCATGCTTCAATTAACAATTCACTTCTCTCTAGCGCTACTCGAGTTGGGAAATCTGAGCTGAATAGAAAGCATCCTTTCACAAATGCAGAAATGGTTAGCCTCCCTTCCTTGTTTGATCTTCCACAGTAGCGCTTAGTGCATCTTCCCTCTTTTTCTTACAATGAATTCATGGGCTGTTATTTTGTTGTTTTCTCCAGATTTCCTTCAATTAAGGTAACATTGGATATAAGGGTTTTTATTTTCTTGTCCTAAAATTTACGTTCCCGTTAAATGCTAGAGGGTTTCTGCCCTACTCACTACCCTCATTCATTCATGTTTATATTCCATGTTTGCATAGGTCAATCTTTGTTGGAGTTCAGATGCACAACAAACTAAAACAAAATACTCAGCAATCCTATAAAGCACATAAAGACACAGCAATTAACGTGGTTCACCCAACCAATCTGGGCTATGTCCACACAACATAGGCATCGACAATATTACTAATCAAATAGGAGATTACATAATTAAATCCTCACAAACTCTCACCCTCATACCAAACAATCCGTATGGATACCTGTTATATAGAAAAGAGAATCTATCTGCCTCATAAATCCTCTCAACTCAAATTTAGGATGCATTAACTCCCTCCCAACAAACTGGAGCTAATCTAGGAATTGATTCCTATTGTTGTCATCTACTGAGATTTTGCCTATCTTATACAAAACAGAAAATATCAACAATCTCAACTTTGAGAACAATTAGCCTGATGCCCTGTTATTATTATTTTATCTTTTCTGCAAGCCAAGAGAAGCCAAACACCAGCGTAGCTTCTCTAACAAAACTCGTTTCATGAACATGTCTGCACAATTCTCCTTTGTATGCACCTTTTCAAGAGAGACTCCCCTTTCAGTGATAACCTTCCTTACAAAATGGTACTTGATCGATATATGCTTTGATTTACTATGATAGGCCGGATTCTTAGCCAAATGTATTGCACTTTGACTGTCACAAAATAACTTGATGCTGTCCTGCAACCTACCAAATTCACCAAACAAACCTTTCAACCAAATCGCTTCTTTGCAAGCATGAGAAGCAGCAATGTATTATGCTTCAGTAGTGGATAAAGCAACAATGTTCTGTAGCTTTGACATCCAGCTGATAGCTCCACCTGCAAGAGTAAAGACGTACCCTGAAGTTGACCTTCTCTTATCCAAATCACCTGCAAAATCAAAATCAACATATCCGCAAACAAATTCACTACTCTTATTGTAAGAAATACAATAAATACTTGTGCCTCTCAAATATTGAAGCACCCATTTCACTGCTGACCAGTGTTCTTTACCCGGATTTGCCATGTACCTGCTGACAACCCCAACTGCATGTGAAATATCTGGTCGAGTACAAACCATCGCATACATTAAACATCCTACTACATTGGCATATGGAATTCGAGACATATAATCCTTTTCTTCATCTGTATTAGGACATAAACTCGAAGAAAGCTTAAAATGGGAAGCTAAAGGGATTGACACAGGCTTCACGTTATTCATACCAAACCTCAAAAGTATTTTCTCAATATACTTTTGTTGTGATAGCCATAGCTTACCATTGCTCCTGTCTCCGAAAATCTCCATGCCCAAAATCTGTCTTGCTGCTCCTAGATCTTTCATATCAAATGTCCTTGCCATCTGAGCCTTCAACCTGTTGATTTCTTCTATGCTTTTGCTTGCTAAAAGCATATCGTCAACATACAATACCAAGATAATGAATATGCCATTATTCAACTGTTTAAAATAAACACAATGATTATATTCACTTCTAACATATTTCTGACTCAACATGAAAGAATCAAACTTCTTATACCACTGCCGAGGCGACTGCTTCAGGCCATATAATGACTTCTTGAGCCTGCAAACAAATTTCTCATTGCGATGCTGAACAAACCCTTCCAGTTGTTCCATATATATTTCCTCATCTAAGTCTCCATGTAGAAATGCAGTCTTAACATCTGATTGCTGCAACTCTAAATCAAGTAAAGCCACTAGTGCTAACACAATTCTAATTGAAACAATTTTAACCACTGGTGAAAAAATCTCATGAAAGTCAATACCGGCTTTCTAAGAAAACCCTTTTGCAACCAGTCGCGCTTTGTACCTGTCTTCCGTATCATTCACACCCCGTTTCAACTTGAAGACCCATTTACACCCCATAGTTCTCCTGCCTTTTGGAAGCTCAACCAGATCCCATGTGCTGTTCCTACTCAAGGCCATCATTTCGTCCTTCATGGCTGCTTTCCACTTGTCACTTTTCGAACCTTCTATTGCTTCCTGATAACACAGAGGTTCATCGTCATTAGTAGTAAATGCAACTGAAGTAACATAATCATCATACCTTCTCGGTGGCCGTTTGATTCTTGTGGACCTCCTTAAGGATGTTTCCAGCGCTTCCTCGATTCGCTGACTACCATCTGTAGGAACTTCTTGTCGATCAGTATATGAGACCTGTTCATGATCTAAACCTGAACCCTGTTCATGTTCTGATTCTGAAACTTGTTCATGACTAGTATCTGAACTATGGTCATCATTACTATCGTTATAAATGCTATCAAACTGAATGTGCTGAAAGTCAAATACATCATCCTGTTTCAATCTACTATCTACATCTAACTATACAAGAGAGGATTCATTAAACTTTACATCTTTGTTGATGATGATTTTGCGGGTAGTAGGATCCCACAATCCATATCCCTTTGTTCCAACACCATACCCAACAAAGATATACCTTTTAGACTTTGGATCTAATTTAGTTCGCTGATGTTTAGGTACTAGAGCATATGCATCACAACCAAACACTCTGAGTTTAGAATAGTCACAAGTGTGTCCTTTCCATACCTCTTGCGGAATCTTACAGTCTATCGCCATCGATGGAGATCGGTTTATCACATAACAAGTTGTTGCCACCGCTTCCGTCCACAACTCCTTTTACAACCCGGCGTTACTCATCATACTCCTTGCTCTCTCTAGAAGAGTCTTGTTCATGCGTTCAGCAACTCCATTTTGCTGAGGAGTATAAATCGTGGTCTTATGCCTCTCGATCCCTGTATCCTTGCATAGCTGTCAAACTCCTTGGAAGTAAACTTACCACCATTGTTAGTTCTTAAAAATTTTATTGTTCTACCAGTGTTGTTTTCTACCAATGCTCTAAACTGCTTGAAAACTGAAAAAACATCAGACTTCCTTTTCAACATGTAGACCTACACCTTCCTAGAAAAGTCATCAATAAATGATACAAAATAAGATGAACCACCATATGAGGTTGTAGGGGCTGGTCTCCAAACATCTGAATGGATATAATCAAGTATGCCTTTACTAGTATGTTTGCCTGTTTTAAACTTTTGTTTAATTTGTTTTCCAAATAGACAATGCTTACAGAAATCTAATTTTCCAGACTTTAGGTTTGGAAGTAACTTGCGATCAGCCAAAATTTTCAACCCTCTTTCACTCATATGCCTCAACCTTTGATGCCATAAGTGAATGGAACTATTGTCACGTTCAGACACCGTAGACACAAAATCTGACCCTGTACCTCCTTCTAACTGAAATAGATTTCCTACTTTCTTAGCTTTCATAACTAATAAAATGCCTTTGTAAATTTTCATTACTCTACCTTCAATTACAGTTTTATATCCATGTGAATCAAGTGCTCCTAATGAAATCAAATTTTTCCTTAAATCTGGTACATGCCTCACATCAGTTAATATTCTAGTTGTCCCATCTAACATTTGTAGTTGTATGCTCCCAATTCCAACAATATTACATGTTACATCATTACCCATGTAAACAACTCCATCATTAATTGATTTATATTCCTTAAACCATTCTTTATGGATACACATGTGGTTTGATTCACCGGAATCTAACAACCAATGTTGACCATGATTTGACACATTAACTGATAATACTTCATCACTCATACCTGAAACAGATGTCGAACCTTTATCTGTCGCATTTGCCTCCTTCTCTGTCGAAGAATCTACTTTTGAAGTTTGTTGCTGTCGCTTCCAGCAGTCCTTCTTTAAATGCCCTGATTTGCCACAAAACCATCACTTTAGCTTACTCTTCTTCCCTTTCGACTTTGAACATGAGTCGCTCGGCTTCCTGGGGCGTCTTTCTTTCGAACAACCTCCAACCATCATAGCTTCTGATGTAGAGGTTTCGGAATGCAACCTCCTCCTTGTTTCTTCCAATAATAAGGATGCAACTACATCATCAAACTCAATAGTTTCTGATGAACTAAGACTTATAGAAGTAACAAAATGATCCCATGACTCAGGCAACGAGCACAATAAAGTAATAGATTTATCCTCGGATGGAAATTTTTACTTCTATACTTTGTAATTGCACAAGAAGAGTATTAAAAGCATTTAAATGATCAGCGATTGATGTACCTTCTTTCATTCGCAAACTGTACAACTGTCACTTCAGGACAATCCTATTGGTTAAGGATTTGGTCATGTACAGTTTCTCCAGTTTCGTCCACAAACCAACAGCTGTTGTCTCCGACACGATATTAAACAGGACATCATCAGCTAGACACAGTCGAATAGCACTTATCGCTCTTTCATCCATCTTGGCCCACTCATTATCTGTGATGTTGTAAGGCTATTTGGATTTGCACAACAACGCCTTTGCCACTCCATGTTGGACAAGCAAATCATGCATCTTCACCTTCCAGATCTCGAAATTATTTTTGCCATTAAACTTCTCAATTTCAAAACGGGCACTTTGAGTTTTCGCCATCCCGTATCAACAAAAGAAAAACACAATAATATCCAAAACCAACGTTTAAATACCAGCAATTAACAAAACAAATTGCCTATGCCTTTCTACCTTTGCTTTCAAATATCATGGCTTATTACCATTTAAAAAACATAAAAAAAAATTGTTTTGCAGCCCTGAAATAGTTTAACAGTTTAACAATGGTTGAAAAAATTGCGTCCTGCATTCCCCAAACCCATACGTCCATCCTTTCCCATGTTGGCCATCATTTTTTTGACCAAAAAATAAAAAAAAGCTCGGGGTAGAATTCTCCATGAGGCAAAATGGCTTGCAAGCGACAAATGCAGACTTTGCATGAGAAAAACATCAACGTGCCAAGCAGAAAACACATAACCAATGAACACACCTTTTGGCATACATTCTTCACATAGAGGGCATCTCTTATCTTGCATAAAATTTCGATCAAATGGAGATGAATATGCAAGCTAAATGACGATGCAATAAGGTTTTGTTTGGCTTCTACGAATGGGTTTATTTATGAGCATACAATCAAAACAATGATATGCCATATCCCATGTATTTTTTCACCAATTCCAATAGCCATCGAATTGCAACAGAAATACGACACCTCTGTAATTAATAGATTAAAATACCATCCCAACAAACAGTTAGTTTTACCTCTGTATCAATTGTCATGTCTGGCGATTAAAATACTTCTCTGCATTTAAAACTGGACTCCTCGAATATATTGAATCACTTGCACCCTTCCAAAGCCAAGCACCCATATGCATTTAAAATTGACTTCAATTTGGGTCAATCGCACTACACAAATCATGCTCCACGCAGCAAGTTAATGCCTCATACGCTCCACGCAGGTTAATGCCTCATACGCTCCATGCATCAGGCAGCAAAAACTGTATGGAACAAACTCAAACTCTGCGCAGGTTTTAAAACTAGTTAAACAGCGTTATGTCAACCGTTCATTCAAAGAAGACTCCACATAGCAGGCAGAAACGCCTCCACGCAATCCATTGGTCTGGTCTTCTACGCAGCTTCACTTCAAACCAGCAATCATGTGCTCCAACAGTTCATCGCATGAATACAATTCCCTCTGGCTGCCGCTCCTTTCGTTTACAAACAGCAACCAAACGCCTTTACGCAGCACCTATCACTGCTCCATGCAGACTTCAGCTAATGCTCAGTCACGATACACCTCCAACGCAGCAATCAACAACACCAGCAATCAACAGCACCTGCAACATGCTCTGATACCACTTGTTGGAGATCAGATGCACAACAAACTAAAACAAAATATTCAGCAATCCTATCAAGCACATAAAGACACAGCAATTAACGTGGTTCACCCAACCAATCTGGGCTACGTCCACACAACATAGGCATCGGCAATCTTATTAATCAAACAGGAGATTACATAATTAAATCCTCACAAACTCTCACCCTCATACCAAACAATCTGTATGGATACCTGTTATATAGCAAAGAGAATCTAACTGCCTCATAAATCCTCTCAACTCAAATTTAGGATGCATTCACTCCCTCCCAACAAACTGGAGCTAATCTAGGAACTGATTCCTATTGTTGTCATCCACTGAGATTTTGCCTATCTTATACAAAACAGAAAATCTCAACAATCTTCTGGTTCAAGCTCGTTTTATCTTCTAACTTCTATTCTAAAAGAAAAGCTTCTACAACCTTCATCTTGGATGCATTCCCAATTCTGGGTTTAACTATTTTATCAAACACATGGTGGGTGTCATTCTACCCCTTTCCTGGAGCTTCGTTCCAGCCACTCAGGGCATGGTTAATTTGTCTCTATAGTTTCTAGTTTACTTTTTACGAATATGTTGGGCTGGACTGGTTTTCCATTGAATGGGTACGTCTATGAATGATTCAAGAGTACCACTAATTATTGTATAATCATTTTGTCTAAGTTTCTTTTGTTTGAATTAGCTCTCTTGAATTAATGAAGGTTGTGTAAATATATAAGGATGTTATATGTAACCACTATTTACTTTGGGGTGTATGTACAAATTGGCATGGAAACCTGACGATTTTGTTAAATCTATAGTATCTCGTTCTATTATAATAGCATGGTGATTATTCATGTTCAATTATGATTACTATGTCAATTCTTATAGTTTCTTCTATGTGTGATGCTCAATTTCTATTGCTTATTATATGTACAATTTTGAAATATTCACACCATGCTTATGTTTTATATTAAACTATTTGTGATGCTCAATTTCTATGGCTTATTATGTGTACAGTTTTGAAATATTCACACCATTTTTATGTTTTATATTGGTTTTTCTTGTACTCAATGGAATTTCTATGATGGCATAAGACAAATAATAGGATTGGGTCCTTTTTAACACCTAGTAGAAATGTATACTTTTCTATTTCTATTATTAAATGGTTATGTTTAAGTAATTGATGTACACAATGCATACATGAGCTCTAGCATTCCTTCTTTAAGAATTTATGAATCATTAATTGGCTAATCATATTAATATGATAATGTGCAGGTGAATCTTCCAAACACTTACTTCTATTCTTTTTAATTTTAAATACTTTACCTGCTTCTAGTTTATCCTTCTAAACCCTACATAGAAATCTTGTGATAGTAATAGACTTGTATATATACATATATAATTCTTTATGTACACTACTTTGATTTTTTCTTTATAATCCCTAATTATCGTTCAACCTATATGCTTATATTTCTTTACCGCCTTCAAATCCTTTGCATATAATCAAATATCTAGTTATATAAGTTATATTTAACCCTCGACACTATATTCATTCAAGGGTTTTGTGTCCTACACAATTTTGATAATCCCCTAACTGCTTTTCTTTTCACATAAAAACTCCATTCCTAAATTAGCAAAACAGGGTTCCTTCATCTATCATTACTTACATCAATGGTTAGTTCAAAATACAAAATAAGAAATCATTTTATTTTTATCATAAAAATAAGCTAATGACAGAGACAAGATTGTTCTACTATAATTTTGGTACTAATTTCTTTTGACTAGAGTAATTCGATTTTACTCCTTCGTATTAAGAATCTTATTTTCTTCCATATGTATTCTCTAGGAATAATCAAACACACTCTAATAAGGGTTAAACCATGCCATAACCATATTATAATATATTTCACTAGTAGGCTGTAGGAAACCATTCAACAATTTTCATAAGAACTATTGTACAAAATAATTATCCTTAGGCTTATCCATTCAACATAAGTCGCTTTCTATAATACATCATAATTCTAACATAACTTTGAATTAATTAATACTCGTAAAGATTCAAACAGTAGAATAAAATATTCCTACCACTTTCAGAAATCAAATATATTACAATAAGCAGCCACACACAAATATTTCCAAACCAGTAACACTGTAGTAGGCCTCACTTAGCGAATTTACTCACTACCCAACCTCGAACTGCACCTCGAATTCCCCCCAAGGTAAGTATGCTTGTGGAAAGGATCAACAACCTCTATTGGTTTCTCCTCTTAGGTATTTCATATCTTCTTCCATACTAGATGTTTCTATTAGTGACGTCTCGCTTTTGTGGCTTTCCACAACCACTGGCCTAGGCTTTGTTTCTTAAAATCTTGCCTTTCTCTCTCGTGAAGCTTTAATATTTTTCAAACTTGGTGCCTTTCTCTAGCCAATTGATTTAATGGATTTTTCTCCCTCCATTAAATCTTATCTAAATACTATCGAGAACTTTCCCCGGATGAATTATTTTAGAAAGCATCTCAATTATAAATGAGTTATTCCCCAAGTGTTGGCTTGTTGGGTCCTAACCCAGTTTCAGAGGTGAATTAGCCAAACAAATCTCGGTACTATTGGCCCTTTCAGTGACCGTCCATGGAGCGTAGACTGAGGTCTCACCCGAAGTAGTATGAGAGGGTGCTAGAACCAGGTTTCCGCACCCTGGGGATGTCTGATGGGTTCCAAGTGGTCAATGGTTTTGACCCTGCGTGCACATTTCTATGGGCACCTATCAGTACCCTGCATCTTGTGATGATGTCTTCGTACAGCCCTACTCAGGGGCCGGACAGAGTTATTACCCGAATCCTTATTAGTAACCCGATATTAGTTGATTAACTTAGCTTATCTGTATGCTTCCAGTTATACTTAACAATATTCACCATTCATACAAATGCGCACAGTAAATAAATAATATAATTGCAAATGATATCAACGATGTAATAACACAAGAACATATACACGAAATTCAGATAAAACTTCTCTTTATTATTCTTCCTCCCTGGTTACAGACTCGACTCCACCCTGCGCACTCAGCTACGGACCGTACTAGCCCTCTACGCACTCAGTTGCAGAGCCTCTTCCTACTACTATGACCCAAGACACACTTAGACACTTACCCTATACTTTTATCTCATACTTCGCTCTAAGTTCCTTACTTCTAACTATCTTTTACACTTAGAGCTTTGCTCTATTTATACAATCCCATAGTTCGCGAACCATGGGTAGGCCAACATTACATTCAAAATTAGGGCGGACAACCCTATGACTCTAACATACATTTCATGCCCACAACTTGTGGGGTTTTACAATAATATTACTCAAAACTTCAGCTTTGAGCCCCAAAACATGTTGTGGGGGGATTCCATGCCCAACAGGCCCTCAACACAAACATCATGACTCGCCCTTGAGTCACTCTATTGGTGTGGTGATCTTTGTGCGGAGTCACTCTAGCTGGTCTCAAACGGTCTTGATGCCTGTAACGCACTGAGCTGCTGCTTGCTGAACCTGCTGCAATATCTCTTCTGAGACCTCTGTTCCCAACGTGCTACCCTGCATCTGTGCATGCATCCCCTAAATCCATGCAAGCTTCCCTTTAATATCTATCGTGATTGTGAAGGCTTCGTCAATCCCTAGTTGGACGCGCACTTTGAAAACTGCTTCCTTATGGCGCGCGACGCCCACCTGCTCCTTTAACACCTTGGCTTGCTGCATCCTTGTAGGTTGCTGAGTGAGGACTACTATCTACACAGTCCCTCTGATGCTTTCATACTACTGCTGGAGTTCGCATGCCTCTATCTCCAGCCGCTGGGTATTAGTATCCTCCTACAAAGTCGTGAGGACCTCTAGTTCCTGTTCCAACATATTTGTACATTCGCACACTGCACCTCGCATATCTTCCAACCTTGGTGCAATAGCACTGGTGTGTTGTTCTTTGATTTCCGAGGGAGTGGAAGGTTGCACCTTCAACCACAGCTTGGTGATCTGTAGATTCAACTCCAGCTACACCCTTATCGTTTCTTCTCTCGCATCGCAGACTTCACTTGCCAAACTGTGGATCTGCACTTTTATTGGTAGATCTACTGGGATGGCTAGCTCTGGGACGTGTCATCAAGCGTCATCTACTGTGTGCACCAAATGTTGATTTTGTGACACCAACTCGTCACACTGCAAGCTGAGATGTTCTATGTTAATTTTCTACTCACTGAGAACCTGGATCGCTCGGCTCTCCCTTGCCCACAACTCTATTGTTATCTCATCTTGTAAATGATATAGCGTTTCTCGAGGAAGGGAAACCATGTTAAGGCCAAGGTCTTTCATCATGCTAAGTGACATATGATCCATCGTATTTGATGATACTAATGCTCCCTTTGGAAACACTATTGTGTTGGCCATCCTTTCATGCAACATCTGCTCTGTTGCTGAAGTTCCTGCTACGACGTGCATTGACAAGGTGCCTTCCTAAGGGGGTCGCACCAGTAACTCCTACAGCTATGCTCTGAGGGCCCCCAACATAGTGTAGCACTCTACATAAAATCTTAAAGCGCTTCATTGGTGACATCGCGGACCGTCTCGCCGATGCCATGGAGATCATCTTTGATTAAGGTGATCGGGATAATGTCCAACTTTAAGGCCTGGACCTTCTTCCGTGGGCTCGATCTCTCTGCCATTCATGGCTGTTTGAGCTATGTAGACAAGGTCACTAAGTCTGCGCTCCCTTCTACTATTTCTTTGTCCTCTGCCTCCTTCCCTAAGGACATTGCTTGGCCTTCCTCCACATATACTGTTGCTACATCTGTTGTCTACGTTGTTGTTGTTACTTCTGTGACCTTCTTCTGGTTTGTGGCTTTCTATGCTGCTTCACGCAATGCCCTTACCTCAACTGCTACTTTTTCATTCCACCTTCTCTCAGCCAGTTGGGTGACACGCAGCTTGCAATCATTCTTCCTTTCCTATGCTGCCACTTTCTCCAGTTCTACCAAATCTCGGGCACGCCACATAGGAGGCCATGTCTCCAATATAGTAAATATCACATCGTGAGTGGCTACAAATGATAGCTTCATCCACTACTTCACTAGATCCTCTTGCGCCCTGATATAGATGTTGTGCATATCAGCTTTGAAGTCTACAAAACTCTCTAGACTATTGTGCACCATAGTGACAGGCACGGCCTCCCGTTGATCCACATCTGGATGCTCGCCTCCATGAGCACCCAGAAAAGTTTTGTGTCATGAATCTATTTTGCATTCTTGGTGGCCTAGAACGAAGCGTACTTTGCGGCCTCTGGTATCTCTCTGTTAATGTTTGGAAACTAACTATCCACCGACAATTCTCCCGCTACCAGCAAGATGGATAAGAGCGACCACTTGTAGTGGAAGGTCTTACCTTGCTCCTGCGCTTCACAACAGTTTATCAAAATCTCCTCGCAGAGGAATTTGGCCCAGTTGAATTGGAACCCCTCCATGCACTTCTTGTCTAGCGCGACCATTGGCGTTGGTACCTCATCAGTGCAGCACTTCCTTATCACTTTTCCAGCCAAGAGTTGGGTCACTACGTGCACCACTTTGTCCTTGATGCTTGAGATGATGTAGCCCGTCCTCTTCTTCTCCAGCTTATATTTTTCCTTCATGGATTCTACAAGGGTCAAATCGCTACGTTTCCCAACTATAGTTGCTGGGTACTTTCCTTTACAGGGGAGCCGAGAAATCTTGTGAATGAGGTCTTTCATGATGGGAATATGATCCTCGAACCATAGATACCCATCATGCACCAGGCAGAGTAGCTACCTGATGACAAAAATGGTGATGGGTGCATAGTGGAAATGTGGTATGCATAACAAGTGTAGCAACCTAGCCTTTTCCACACCATGCAGCCACTTTTGTGGCTCTAGCATTATCACTGCCCCCTCGGTGTTCTGCTTCATTAAATTCCAGTCTCTAGGTGCTGGAACTTCTCACTCTGAGTGAGGTCCCAGTCTTCGAATTTCATGGTTGGTACACAGCCTAGGTGCATGTCCTCAAATACAATGCCATTGGGAAGGAGCAGGGTTTGGAGTGAGCTTTTCATTTCCTCCAGGTTCTTCGCCACTTTGGTTTTCCCTTTCCGCGAAGGGACATACACTGGCAATTTTGTTAAAGAGGGGGACGGTTGGATATCCTCCTCCACTTCTTCTTCTTCTTCCACTGCGGTGATTAGGGCCTGTAAGTCTTCTCCTTCCTCACCTGTTTCTATGGTGATTTCTTTCCCCTTCTCTTCCATGGATAGTTTGTTGTAGCATGGATTCCTCGGGGACATGTGTACTGGACCCATTACCTGCTTATCTTTCTTGGGCCACAGTGTTTGTGGTGATTTGGGGATTTTTGTTCCCACACCGACGCCTTCTGGGACATTGCCCATAATTTGGGTCTGTGCAGCCTCGCTGGCGGGTACCTCTTCAATTCCTAACCCATCCTTAGTGGCCATCCCCATTTCTAGACTATCTTTTGTCTCTTGCGAACTTAGGAGCTCAATTATCGCTCGACTCTCAACACTCTGTGCTCTGCTCAAACGTTCAATTCTCAAATGACCAAGTGTTGTTCGCTAGCTAGCCCTGTGAGTTTTATAACACCTTTCGAGCTTGAATTCGACCGTCCCCCCTGATTTTGGGCCCTTAATCCTTTCTTGGTGGAAGATTTTCCCAAATATTGTTCATAACTCACTTCTTAAATGCTTGCCACCCACTCCATTTGGCCTCAAATCAGACATCCCGTCATGAATGATGACACCAACGGTCACTTCCCAGCCATCCCATCTGGCAGCATAACCCTCCATGCCCAGTTGCAAACCCTATGATGTTCTAATTCTGCACGCATCTCCCATATCACACAGAGCCTGAGAAGATTATTTTATAGTCCCACTATCCCTTTCAACTGCCTGAAGTGTTAAGACTATCCTTCCTATCGCTAGTCAGGTGAGCGCATCACCCATCCGTGGCTTCATCTCATCCTCCATGATGGTTCACGGAGAATCCCCTTCTTCCATTGTAGTGATTGGCATCGTGCAGTCTACTATTTGCATTGCACTACCTTGGTCATTACGTTTGGCCAGATTTGGTCTTAGCCACGACAACAAACTAACTAGTTCACGGTGATAGTTTTCTAATTTTTCAGTATGACTGTACACACCTTGCCTTGCCATCCTCGACTGTTCGATGAAAAATGTTTCGTTTATTTTTTTTTTGAGCTTCTTGACTTCTGGATCCCTTAAAGTTTTTTTCTCCCTTAGCTGTACCTGGCCTTTTTCAAGTTCGTGAAGTCTAAAGTTTCCCCATCGGATTTCTTCCTCGAGTCTTATGTGTTCTGTTTTGAGCAACTGTGTGATTTCTTCATTCCAGTCTATGTAGACTATCATATCTACGAGTGTTGTTATGCATGGACTTGGTTTCACATGCTCCATAGGGATTTCAGCCCCTGCTTCATACTTTAGCTTTGGAAGCGCTTGTGTCGTCAGAGTTTTCCACATGGTCCTATAAGCCCACACAATCGTTGGTATGCACAGGTCCCAGTTGGTGCGTCTCACATGGTGGACGTAATTCGACAATTTGCACACCTTGTTGAAGGCTTCCCCATGTATGATTTTCAGCGCGCTAGGTCTTATCATACTTGGTCATTCGGGCACTTGCCTTGCCTACTTCCGCTTGTTGTTCATGTTTCCTATCATGATAGATGTGTACATTTGTGCGGGTTGTGTACCATATGCCTGTACCCGTCTGGTAATTTGGGCGCGCGGGCTGTTTTGTCCACCCTACTTGGCTTCCATCCTCATCGGAGGCTTCCCAAATCATAAGCACATCATCTTTCTGCATTCATGCCAGTCCTTGAAACTCTACTGGTGCATTCCCCACCATCTTGTCGGCATAGCACGTAGTGCCCATTTCAGAGCATCGAACCGTTGTTGTTCTAGAACTTCGTCTCAAATTTGTTCAGGACTTCATCCACCCTTGTCAACCCGTCATACATAGGTAGATCCCTTATCTCTGTTGTCACACAGCATAGTGATCTTACCATCATGTTGCAATTGAGCATGGTTACCTCGTGTAACTAGTTCTGCCACCATTCTATTTCCTCATCCGAGTCTGATGTGCGGGAGCTTTCGCACTCCCACAAAATCCGGCCATCCACTGTAGGATTCACCCAATCTTATTCTCGAGCAGTTATCTTATAGATACAATCTAGCTTGTTGTCGCGCACTGGCTCGGTGGAGCACGCTCCTTCCACAGTGTTTAAAGTCACCACTACGCGTAGTGACTTCTTCTCAAAAACCATTTTGCGCTTCTTTAGATTTATCACTCCATTCATATAAGTGGCCCAATCTATTCCTAGTAGTGTGGCATAGGAATTGCTTCCATCGACAATCTCTATCACCTCGAAATCTGCAAGCGCACTCGCGCCTTCGATATCTATTGTTATCCCTTGCAATCTTCCCATCAATAGGATCTTCTGCTAGTTTTCCATCCATAGTTGAATAGGGGACCATTGCAACGCGATCCTACCCATGTGCTCCCATGTCTGCTTTGGTAGCGTATTCATGTTCGATCCTAGATCCATAATTACTTGATCCATTTTATACTCCCCGATTTGTGTAGTCAATCACATTTCCCTTCCTATTCGTGATGTATGTTTCCCGAGCTTCCGGACTATGTGAGGTTCTCCTGACCCAACACACCTAGTGATAAGTTCATGTAGTCCTTTCATAACCTTACTGTCATGCAACAGTTTCATACTTGTCTCCGGAAAAGTAGTGATCATTAAAGGATCCATCTCTGACTCTAGTTGATCCTTGCTACTTGAAGTGGAGGCCTCTATGAAGCTCTTCTTAGCTTCCATGAACATCTCCTTCACATGCTCCAAATCAAATTCAGGTTCCTGTATAGTAGCCTTGCAAACCCATGCACTTTCTTCAAGCTACTTACCTTTGTCATCTCCTCTCATGATACCACTTCTGAGCATGATTTTTACATTTGGGTCCTCCTCGCATGGCTCAGACCTCATCATTTCCAAATTCTGAGTCAGGGGAGGCTGGAATATCCCTTTATCGCACAGCCTCGCTATCTATGTAGGGTAGTCCTCCGTCTAATAGTCAAACTGAGTACAATATAAACATGATGCTCTTGTCGGATTTTTACAGTCACAGGCATAATGCCTTGGCCCTTCACAATTGTAACAAATCAGCTGTCTGTGGCCCCTTGTTGGTCCCATTCCACCTCGACCTCGTCAGCGCCCCTAAAATCGAGCACGCGCCATCCCTGCATTTGGATCAAGGGCTCGCATTTTGGTCTACACTCTTTAGGTGGGGGTCCAATCCATCATTAGTTCATAGCTCCTGCAGGTGAGCTCATCATGGCCTACTGACCTGTAGAAATTACAAAACAATTGTTGGGGCATCTGCTTATACTTTTTCAATAGATGACAATTATTTGTAGCATGTTTTCCTCCTATCTGACAAATCATCCACCATAATGCAGGTGCCACGCTCGGTCCTGCTTGTGCCTCTGTTCTTAATGGCACTGGCCCTCCTCCCACCAAGTAATTCACGAAGATGGGAGAATGGTCCTTTTCATGCCCCTCACCTTTGCATTTTATGGACCATACCTCTTCACGCGTCTTTGGCCAAGTTCTCATGTCCTGTTTCAGACTCTGCATTTCTAGACATTAATTTTGCAGTTGCGCGTGAATTTGTTGGACTCCCAGGCTAGGATCTTGTATTGTGGTCTCATGTAGTCTCATTGCAATCTCCAAAGCTTTGGCTTGGGTGGATAAATTCTGCTGTGACAACATCATCCTTAGATGTGGTGTTAGTGACGCTAAAAACCATGCGTGGTGTTACCCATCTATCAAGGTGATGTTGGCTTCACAAATTATACTCTTTAGTCTCTCATCCAGATCCCATTGGGTTTTTCCTGGAAGCATTGCAATCTCCTTAAACCCAGTAATTGATTGTGTCTCCGACTTTGGCCTGCTAAATTCCCTGTTCAGCGTAGCCTGGATATCTTTGATCCCCGTGTTTGGATGGTCATTATAATGCTTAATATACCATGTTAGCGCGCAATCCTGTAATGCACTTACCGGTGTTTCCTTATTTATATTGTCATCCACAACTCCTTGTGCTTCCCATACTGCCCATACCACGAACCAAAATTGGTCTAGATTTTCATTCCCTACTCCTCAATACTTGAAATTTTATTGAACTGACCATACTGAACCGTGGTGGTGGTGGAGGTGGTGTGGGCAGATATGGAGGTGAAGATGGTGAGACCGGTGGTGGTGTAGGTGGGGGTCGTATGCATGGAATTCATTGCCTTATCAAACTAATCGCACTCCTCAAAGAAAATTTCATGAGCTCTTCCTCGCTTTCCCATCGAGGCGAAACCAAGGGGCTACTTTCTATCTCTATGCTACCTTCATTTCTATAGATTCTCCCACTTCGCGTAGCCCCAAACATCAATTTATTCACATAACCTTCTTTTCACACAATAACATCTTAATCCATGTGGTCAAAGATTTAATGTGCTTACCTCATGGTCCTTTAAGGAAGCGTTGTTTCAGCTCGTTGTAGCTAACTGTCGTGTCTACCGCTAACCCAGTGATAAATCCTCCTATAATTCGATCGAGCCAATGGTCTACAGCGCGCGTGATCTTATCTTATGATGCCTCTAGTCTGCGCACTAATTCTGGTGTCTACATAATTGGTTTGTCAAACCTACACCTTCCCTAACTATCTGATAGCTTTGCGATCCACACACGTAACTCAAAGGGAAAGGATGCAAAGAAAATTTTGTGGATTTTCGTATATAAGTAGCGCTCCAACCACTGTTTGTTTGATACTCGTGGATTCATGTTTTCCTACACCACGAACTCATGAATCTTTTTGTCTAACCACCCTTCAATTTATTTCTTCATTGGATTCCAGTGATGCGACGTCAGACATCCCTTATGCAGATCTCAATCCTGGCAACATAACCATTTATTGGCTTGTTGGGGCCTGACCTAGGTGTTGGAAATAATACTAAGGGGGGTGGGGTGAATCAGTATTAGCAAATCAATAAATTTTTTATTTCCATAATCAGATTCATATACACTACTTCAGTTAAGGGAACTCGTGTGTACACGCAACTATGTTTAATGCAACTAGCGTATCTCCAACAAACTTATGATTCAGTTAATTCATCATATGTTGATCTTTAATTAGTGCATCAAAACTTCATTAACCATATAAACACTAACTAGGTGTAGTAAAAATGGAATAGATCATCACACACATGAACACCAAGATATAAGGTGGAAACCCAATGCAGGACAAAAACCACATGCTGTTGTCTTCCTTTAATATAAGAAAAACCTATTTACAATATTGTATTGGCACAGACTCATACCAGTATGTAGGCACCCACGTGCAGAAGGCTACAACCTTCTCTCGTTCTCCAGCTACTACTGGAAGGGAGATACAACCCCTTGGCTCTTGTACTAGCCGATATATTTACTAGTATGTAGGTGTTGGCCTACGGAAAGCTACAACCTTCACTCGTTTTCTAGCTGCTACTGGAAGGGAGCTACAACCCCCTGGCTCTTGTACTGGCTGATATGTTTACTAGTACGTAGGTGCAGGCCTACAGAAGGCTACGAACTTCTCTCTTCCTCCAGGGACCACATTTCATAATTTTTTAGACTGGATACTCCTGGATCACAACACCAAAATTTGAAGACCATGTTTCATCCAATTTTCATACTGGACCCATCAAAAACATTGACTCTCAAAATCAGTCACCACTACGATACAACCATTCCATTAACCAATCATTAAATACTCAATCGCCCACTATTGAATCACTAAATACATGTCACCAGAACACAGATCAGAACCCAGAACTCTGCAACAACCACTAGAGCTATTTGCAAATTCAGATATCATATTTCATCATATATACGCTACTATAATGAGTTGAACTAGCATGTATACGCACTTTTACCAAAGCGAACCCGCGTACAAATTTGCAAATATTTACTCATAACTTTGTAGCTATTCTAGACATCAGTCATACCCAGATCATAAAGTTTATAGAATAAAATATGCATCAGTAATTCAGGTCTAGTCTATCCATGATCAAACCACGTAATGATAAAACATTCCAAGCCTTAATATCTTGATCCGTCATCCATCATCATCCACATAGGTGCATCCTTGGTTCAGATCAAGCAAAGCATCACAAACCCATAACTTGCATATTGGATCTCACACTTCATCAGATATTCAATACTTGCACACCTTGGCATAATGATCTTCTCCTCCTTATATAGTTTTAGGCCTTTAAATACCATGGACCAAAACCACTTAGACCCAATACCTTGGACCCAATACCTGGGGTCAATACCTTGGACCAAATACCAGGGACCAATACTGTGGATCAAAATACCATGGACCAAATACCTTGGACCAAAACTTAGTTTTCCAAGATATACGCGCCTTTCATTCTGTGAAAGTACGTGTGTACATTATATGCTCATTTTGGTCTATTAACCCACGTGTATACGCTTCTTTGTCAAAGTGAACATGTGTATACCTCTTTTTCTGCATTCTTTATAGTTTGATCATCAATTCTTTGCTATTGACCTGTTGCACTATGATCTGTCATCTGAGTGAGTTGCCATCAAGGACAACACCTATATCATAATTCCAACACTAGGTTCAGAGGTGAATTATCCAAAACAATCCTGGTACTACTAGCCCTTTCGTCAACCGTTCGCAGACTGAGGTCTCACCCGAAGTAGTATGGGAGGGTGCTAGAACTAGGTTTCCACACCCTTGGGATGTCTGATAGGTTCCAAGTGGTCCATGTGGTGTTGTCTTCATGTAGCCCTACTTGGGGGCCGGATAGTATTATTTCCCAAATCCTTATTAGTAACTCGATATTAGTTGATTAACTTATCTTATCTATATGCTTTGAGTTATACTTAAAAATATTCACCATTCATACAAATGTGTGCATTAAATAAAAATTATAATTGCAAATGATATCAACCATGTAATAACACAGGAATAGATACACGGAATTCAGATAGAACTTCTCTTTATTATTCTTCATCCTTGGCTATAGACTAGACTCCGCCCTGCACACTTAGCTGCATGGGTCCGCGCACTCAGCTATGGACTCTACTAGGCCTTTGTGCACTCAGCCGCAGAGCCTCTTCCTACTACTATGACCCAAGACACACTTAGACACTTGCCCTATACTTCTATCTCATACTTCGCTCTAAATTCCTTACTTCTGACTATCTTTTACACTTAGAGGTTCGCTCTATTTATACAATCCCATGGTCTACAGACCATGCGTAGGACAACATTACATTCAAACTTAGGGCGCACAACCCTATGACTCTAAAATACATTCTATGACCATAATTCGGGGGGTCTTACAATAATATTACTCAAAACTTGGGCTTTGAGCCCCAAAACATGCTGTCGGGGGATTCCATGCCCAACACCAAGTATAGCCATTTTTATCATTATTAATAAAATTTATTTATTTACATAATGTCTCAATGTACTTTATGGCTTTCCGTCATTAACATGACACACTTAATTAAATATGGTAGAAATCAACACTAAGACATGGAGGGCTATTACATATGTGGACTTAGTCAAGTCCATCCTAATTGTTCTACCACTTGTTTCCATACCCTTCCATAAGCCCACAAAATTATGAGGAACAATAATAAGGAATTCACAATACCAACACAAATAATGTAATTTGGTAGATCTATAACAATCATTTTCCTATTTAGACCCTATCCACTACTTTCATTTAACTTACTCTCTTGACTTTTTGTTTGTTTGTTTTCCTCATTGCTGGTTATTTATGAAGATTATATGCATCTTAATCATGTGTATAACCATGGTGTATTATTCCCTTGCATTATATGTGCATCAATTGGCTTAACACACATGTTTGTGTTGTTTTTCTCATCGATTTCGACCATTTTTACACACATACACACACACACACACACACACACACATATATATATATATATATATATATATATATATATATTCGGTTACGCTACTCCAAAAATCTCAATCAACATTCTCAGTTTATTTAAATGCATCATTTCGATCATCCACTTTGGTCATTTTAGTTTTATAAGAAATATAATTTATGAATTTTCTAACGAATCAAAAATATTGATCTCTATTCCCATACAAATTTGAGATCTTTTTTTTCTTAAGATTGACGCCAATGAAGGGTTTCTTTGCCCTTGTTAGGGTATATTGCAATTCTTCTTGGATTTTTGTGTTTTCACTCTTCATTTTCGCTTTCATCACATTTACTCTTATCCATTTCTATATAAGGCTTGATCATTTCTGTATATTTTTTGTAGTACCTCTAAGTATCTTCATGTTTTTATATCTCTTGGGTAGTTAAAATGGCATTATTACTATTATTTACAACTTGATAGTCTCCACTTATTCTACGTACTTTGTTAGTTTTGTGATGGAATTTTTGGTGATGTTCTATACCATCCATATTTTCAACCGTCTTATTGTCAACCAATCCTCTTGGTTCCAATTTCCTTACCTTATGTTCCATATATATTCAAGGACCATTTCATTCTTCAGGCTTTTCCAATTAAGAATTTATTCTCCGTTTTCAGGGACCTTGTAATTTCCTCTTTAGGATTTTCCTATATATATATATTTTTTCCATGTTCCTTTTCTTGGAACTTTCATGTGTCCCATCTAGTGCTCCCATTATTGAGGGTATTCAATTATCTAAACTTAAAATCTACAGTTCTCAAGAGAAACAATTCCCGAGATTCTTCAATTGAGGAGGTCATAAAATTATTTACTTATTCCCTTCGTAACATTTTTATCAGTTCCTTCATAAAATTTATTAGTGCTACAGAACACGTATGTCGATGTCATTCATGGTGGTTGGAATTATCAATAATAAGGATATAACATTTAACCCACTTATGATTTGGTTATATTGTTAGTAATTATATTCTTGATAGAAATGTTTCATTCGTTCCAATATTAATATTAAATATGCTTTAAAAAAATATTCTTTTTTGAATACTTATTGTATTGTGCTACATTGCAATTGTAGGATACTAGCTCTTAATCCCTCTTTTACAACATTTATTGTTGGTATTTATATGCCCTACAACATATTATATTTTATGTATGCACTACATACTCCTAGTTCCTATGGTCAAAACCTTTCTTATATGGTTGCATATCCATTGAGTCTCAAGAGTATGCGTGCACACTCAATTTGGAGATAAATTGTAGCTAATAATACCTAGTATTATCTATTCATAACTTAAGTTCTTGGATGCTTATATTATATCTCACATAGCCACTTTTATAAATATTTACCCATGTATATGTTCTTATAACAGTATTCCAATTTCTGCTAGAAGCTTCCTCCTATTATACCCAAAATTTCTTCTAAATAATATATTTGTATGGAACAATTTTTTATAGGGTTTTGGTACCACTTTACTCCATATTATTAGCCTATAATTCTTACCTAAGCCTTTTTAAATCATATAGTCTACTAGGTTTCACTGCCACTGTATCGTCTTCTTGAATAAAACAGTATTACACCTCCTGATTACATGAAATTTTCCCTCTTAGTTTTATATAGTTATAAATACATACTTGTCTATTTTAGCTTCTTATTTTTTTGGCATTATTTTTTCATTATGGTCTTAATTTTATCCTTAAGAAGTTAAACACTTATGATTTTATTATAAGGGAGCCACATTCATCTTGAATATTAATTACCTTTTGTAGTTCATAACCACTAACTCTTCAATATTTATTCTATCCTTACTCTTGCAATACTACACTTTCCTTTTCATATTCTATATTTTAGGGTGGACCACCTAGTAATGTGAAATTTCGATCTTGAAGTACCCCTATTGTAACTAATAGGTTCATGTTCTACACAGATTCCATATCTTGTACCATATTATTTGTTACCCAACTTATTATACCACTTACTTCAATGACACAATATTATGCAGGAAATTGTTGTAATAACATGTATAACATTTTTAACACTTTTACAATTTGTTGTTGTAAGGAAATTATACATCTATGTTTTTGGTTAGGGAAATTTATACTCCACACCCTTTTATTTTCCCTTAACCTTTGTGGTTAATGTTCCTTTTACCCTTCTTGATATTGCATTTATAATAGTTACTTTTACCCCCTTATATCCATCTTATTTAGAGTTCATGTTTTAGATCATTTAGTAATCTATTATCATCCACTTATGTTACCTTCCTTGATCTTCATCCCACAACCATTATTTTATTGTTCTGTGTACTATTGTTACATTTAGAGCAAGAAATGGAATCACCTCTTCTGTTATTATAATTTATTCACTTCGAATGCAAGCTCAAAGTGGGCTAAAGAGGTCTTATATCTTATATAACAAGTTTTATTATGGAGTAGCATTGTTGTTGCACTACTGATTTTGTAGTATTCAACAGAAAAACAAAACATTGGGCATAATCTTTAGACAAACTCAATACCCTTATTACATTTCTTATCTATTGTATAATGGTATTACATTCTCTTTAGATCTAAACAAATATATATATATATATATATATATATATATATATATATATATATATATATAATATATATATATATATATATATAAGTATTTCATTTTTGTATTGTCTTTGTATCATTGCTAAATTAAAACTAAAGACATTTCTCCTTTTTGGCATAGGTATCACTAGTAAATTAATTCACAACTACCCTGAATTTACCTTTCTTAATGTATATCACCCTACAAAGGTTTTTTTTAGAATATTTAAAGTTGAATTCATAATACAATTTATTTTAAATAATTATGCCTCATGTTTCCTACTAATACAACTCTCACCCCATAGCTATAACAATAGCAGCATCAAATTATCACTATCGATCTTTAAGGAATTTAGACTTCTGTGATCCATAACATTGTTTAGAGAGTTTTCGGTGAAATCACATAAACCATCTTTTGTCAACGCGTTTCGAACCAACCAATGTGGTTCATCGTCAGGACAAGTTGAACCACACTGGTTGGTTCGAAACGCATCGACAAAAGATGGTTTATGTGATTTCACCGAAAACTCTCTAAACTATCGATCTTCCTCAACCTATTCTCGAATCACTTCATTACCGGTTGGTTCTAGTCTTGTACTGCTTCACGCAATCAAGTTGTTCATCTTTCATTCACACCTAGATATAATGTAGATGATTCTCATTCCTATCTTACAGTTACGGGTTGGCCCATAGGCCTTAATATTGCACCTACAATTCTGATACCATATGTAACATACCCAATTTTCACGTAGACAATGTTTTTGTATCCCCTTAAAGAATTTGTGGGAATGTAGGACTTATTAATTTTCCCTTTTACTATTGATTTCTATGTTTTTTCGCAAATCATGAAGCATTACATACTTGTATTTTACCTTTTTCACTTCTTGTCTTAAGTTGCACTTACCCATTGTTTATATTAACAATTAGTATGTATGATTTTGACCTTGGAGTTTAACTTGATTTAATCTTTAAGTATGTAATTCGGTTATATAAAACAGGGAATACCCTCACAAGCTTATCTGATGTCTAATGATTATCACAATTCTATGTTTAGTCCAACACATGCATTTATAATACGAAGGACTAACATGCTATGCCTTCACCTAATTAATTATCTTGTTTCACGTTGTTTTTATATAGTAGACAAATATATATTGCAATATTGATGTTGAATGGGATTTGGGTAAATGACATTCCATTCAGCTGGCCCACCGAGCTTAATAGGCATTGGCCTAATGGCCATTCCTAAGTGAACTTCACATGCCATTTGTACTAAGGTGGTGAATGGCGACGATTATCCTTTAGTCATCAGATGGTGGTGCTCATTCTTAAGTTAGCTCCATTGTCTTCTACTTTCCCTCTCATGGAAATTGGGTTTCACTTATTTTTCATGGAGGGAAAGAAGCATCGCTTTACAATTTAGGAGAAACCTTGTCTGGTGTTAGCTCTTTCCGCCTGTATTATATTAAAACCAGTTGATTTCTATGCATTCAACAACCGTAGAAATTTGAGAGAGAATTCATCTCATTCTCAGTATGGTATGTCTTCATTTTGTTTTACAGGAATTACAGTTTTACATTTGGTTTTGTATGCCCACCTAGCCAAATGAATATGATAGTCTTTTGGTCTAAATTAACCTTGTGAGTTATAGCTCATCACCCTTTTTGTGCACTGACAGAGTTCTAAATTTAGTCTTTGTGGTTTTCTGGAACATTGTCAACCCTAGAGGTAATTCTGGTTTTACTTTGATAGTTCTATTTCCCTAGCCATATTCCTTTCCCAGTTGATTATTATTTATAAATGATTTTATTTCATAGGCATGCATAGGGCACAACATAGCGGAGTGGAGGTTGAATCCTAGGTCTAACTTCCTGGGTAATTTTCATTACCCTATGTTCATTTTTCCTAACTAACCTCAGGCATGAAAGACATCTTTTTTGCTCATATATATATATATATATGGTTAGTTAGTTAGTTAGGTAGTTAACTTTAGCACCTCTGGTAAAACAATTTGTTGGAATTTTTTCTAGTAGTAGGGTTTTAGCCGCAACATGTCAGTTGGTTTTCCTTCGCTATTCATGTGTAGGTGAACCCTAGGGTTTTGGTTTTCTTTAGGAATGTCAACCAATTACTCCCAGGAGAGGGTTCATTCTCTGTTCTATTTCCTTTATGAATCTTTACCCATTTTAGGTTCAATGCACTGAGAAAACCCTAACTGTGTCATTTAATTGCCCTGCAGAAAATTTCAGAGAGTTGAAAATTAATTTATGAATTCGGTGAAGCGTAAGGTGGGGAAATTTTCACACTTGGAATCTAGTTATCTGTTACATGCTAATGCAAATTTCTTTACTGTTTGGGTGACGTCACAGAACACATAACTGAGGATAACGTTCTGTAATGATATTTACTTTTATAATGCATGCTATGTAATGATATTTACTTTTGTGATGCCCCAATGTTTTTTCTTGTCTTATCTTCTCGGCTTTACCTGTCAGGTGTCATGGAATCCCCAACTGATGACTTCCTCAGGTAAATTTTTTATATTTTCCTTGAATCATTACCTTGCTTTTGTACATTTCTTTTCTCTGATTCATAATCTAATTAAATGTCATTTCCATTTTGTGGCACTCATGGAAGGAACACATCTTAAAATATACCTTGTATCATGCATGAGCTCGTGTTCCTATTTCCAGGCTGCCTCAAGGTTTGACTCACTCCCAAGTTGGGAATTCCTATTCTACCTTGCACTTTGTGGATGGTTGCTCATGTTTGTGGTTTCACTAACTAGGATTTTTGTTGAGTTTGCCACTATTATGGAATCAAGTGCTATACATGAATTTATATACACAAAACAATGATGGATTTCTAGTCCAATTATTTTTTAAATTGTTGTACATGATTTTTGATCCTTAAAAGGCCCATAGGTTCCTTAATATTTGTCAAACATGGAGGTCAAAATTAGCTTGTAACCAATAGTTTTTTTTTCATTAGCAATGAAATAATTTAAAAACTATTATCTTTTTCCTATATTGTGTATTTCCTTTTTATCAAACTAGTGATCTATTATATCATGAGTGGTTTCATCTTTTCCAATTGTCACTTTAATCACACTATAAATATAAGTGGTTGATATAAATTATTCCAAATTTATTTTCCTATATAATATTCTTGGTTCGGTGCACTCGGGGTTACCCTTAAATCTAACAACTAGTTTTCAATTAGGTTATTATCATACATATGTTTGTGGTATATAATTAGGTTTTAGTGACAATGAATTCTTAGTCCTTCACATTAACAATTTTTTTTTGTATTTTTTCTATTTTCTTGTGACATATTAATGCCTCCTATCCAAAATGGTTGGAACTCCTAGCTTTCCTATGGAGTCATAATTTCTAGTATTCAGTGTGCTTAGTGGTTATCAATTAATTACTCAATTAATTACTCACTCTATGCTTACAATATTTGGTATGATCCTTTTATAATAATATCATGTATTACCTTCCCATTCTTGACTTTTTTTTGCATAGCTATTTCAACCTATAACTCATAGTCTCTCCATGATAGAATATGTGTGGAATTTTTAGGCATTGATATGTATAGTTTGAATTATAGCTAAGATATATTCTCTAAAAGTTATTTTATATCTTTACACTTCAGTAATCACGTGCCACTAATTTTTTCAGAAATCATTTAAACACTTCATTTTACAATAACGAAAGAACAACAATTCCTTAAACCACTGGGTTGTTCTACTGCTAACAAATTCCCTTATAATTTTTATTTATAGTTAATACTTGTGACAATTTCTATGGGTTAAGTTTTCTTTTGAACCATACTTACATTAAAAGGAAGAGATCTCACTTAGATGCACCATATATTCCTATCCAATTCTCACAATGGTGTGTATACCATACCCAAATGCATAAGGTTTAATATATACCCATCAAATAATCCATACCCAAATCCATAAGGTTTATTGTATACCCACAAAATAATCCTTATAACTCACATGTAAAATTCTTAGTTCATGCTATTTTCTTTCCAATTCCTATGAGAAAGATATATTATCAAACTCATATACTTGCATAATTCATACACAGTCATTGATCTACATCATCTATTTTTCCATGAATATATCATGAGAATTTCATACGATAATCAATGTAATTTAGGAAATATACAAGTACTAGGCATACATAATAGAACTGCATACCAATGTATATGACATGCGTTTCTTCAATTAATATACATCCACACTAGTGAGTTATCATTCAATAACGAAAATAAAACATAAATAGATTCAACATTAATAAAAGAATATAACCAATATTATTGCTTGGAAATTTCTCAGGACCTGTGCACGTTCCTCCTGACCATGAACTACCTCAGAATGTTTCCCCTCAAGTTAAGACTTCCTTTCTCATCCGAATCAACCCCCTCCTTGATTCCTAGCTGGTTTCCTTTATAGATTTCTTCCTAGCATATTTTACAGTGTCCTACTTTTAAGTTCTACAAACCATTTTCCTAGGCATTTTTGTTTTAATTTTTTTCGAAAAATATTTTTTTATTTTTCTTTAAGGCATGTCTTTCTCTGCCAAGGTGCTTTATTATACCCCACTTAATATTTCTCTCCAAAAAAGTGATTAACATAATATTTCTCTCCCATTGTGTTCATTTATATATATTTTTAATTATTATTATTATTTTCTCATAAGTATTTGTAGGAGAACTTTTAATGAAGGTACATCATGTGGACATGGATACCAACAATTTTTTTAAACTAGAAAGAAGTCTTCTAAAATCTAGTGCTCTTTACTGAGTATTTCCAAGAAATTTATTTATTGTCTCTAAAATAAAATAAAATAATTACATCATCACATACGTCTTATCATGGCTTACATTTCCATTAAATCCAATAATAGTTTAATTTCTAACAATAATAAATATATAAAAGGCAAAGCCATAGGGGTGTTACACACAATGTATGGAGAAAGGAAATGTTGTGGGTTGTCGAATCATGATTCTAACACATTAGAGTGAAGGACCTTTAGGTAATACAAGGTAATGTTTAGGTATAAGGTATGTATAAGTTGCTTCTAAATTTTAATTTATTTGTACAATTTTTGTATAGGAAGTAGAATCAGGAAATATTATGCTCTATTGGTATGAGGTTAGAGGGAATAATATAGTCAATTCAAAATTATCTGTTTAGATCTTTTTCAGTTCCATCACTAAGTAAATTTGTCTACTATTTCTCATTTATAAACGAATTGTCAAGGAATACATGTATTTATTTCCTCAAGGGGGAATTTTGAGTCTTTTACAAATTCAAGGAGTTTAGGGCTCTTGCTGTAAATTAGACATAGAATAAATTGAAGGCGTTGAGAATATGGTGGATAATTCTATAGGAATGAATTCAATAACTCTGTAAGAAGTGTGGTGTAGCAACACAGAAAACTAATCCATGAAAATGCCAGCATAATGGAGCTATAGAAAGGATGAATATGATTTCCAAGCAGAAAGTACAGAGCATTATTATTGGTTTCAGGTTTGGATGGGAATTATGGGTAGAGGAAATATATATTGCAGGTTACCTGGTAAATAGATAACCCTCACTAGGATAGAACATGAGGAATGGATTGGTAAGAAACATTTTGTTAAATATCTTTGGGTATTTTGTTGTGATTCCTATGTACATATTCCAAAGGAGAATTTGAGAGAGCTAAAAAATGAATCTAAAAAGTGTCTTCACTCAATATAAATATGGCCTAAAATAGTATATATATAAATATGCCCTAAAACATTATAAACCTTGGAACCTAGATTCTAA
This sequence comes from Pinus taeda, assembly GCA_000404065.3. NCBI lineage: Eukaryota > Viridiplantae > Streptophyta > Pinopsida > Pinales > Pinaceae > Pinus > Pinus taeda. The sequence goes on from APFE030130901.1 coordinate 285,323, forward strand.
GAAGGTAAAGTATACTCAATGTGTAATATTTAGCTAATTCAAATATGTTATCAAATAGGAAGTCCTACTAGAGGAGAAATAACAAAAAAACCTAGAATTAATTGAGATAATTTGTAATTGATTAAGTTATGGTACTACATGAATCAAGTAACACTATTTCCTTCTAATGTTTTACACATACTTCTATATTGAGGGCTTGTGGTGTACTAATTCCAGTTAACACATTATAAGATATTGTTTGAGTACTCTCTTCTATCTCTAGGGGTTATCGTGGTTCCAATTGTTGTTTTTATTCCTCTTCATTATCTATGTGGAATAACTTATTCTCACCACATTTATGCCCCCTTATTGCACTTGTCACAATTTAAACATATTTCATTCTATTTTCTTTAATCAATTTTTTGAGGTGTCAAACATATTTATTGAGTGAGATTAGGAGAGGGAGCATGATGTTCACTATGGTTGATAGTAACCACTCTTGTATTCTTTTCATTTTTACTTTCAACTTTATTTGTTGAACCCAAAGCATTCTCTAGGTATTTAGGTTGAAAGTGATGCACCTCAATATGGGTATTTACTTTAATGTTTCAATAAAGAGAACTAAAAAATTATGCTTTGGAGTTTTCTTTATCACAAAATCAACTCTTGGAATTTTTCAATGTGCTCTATTTTTGGAAAAAATTTTATATTATTTATTGATGCAGGAGCATAAGGCTTGAAGAAAAATTCAAAGAATTATTCCAAAAATACAAAAAAATATTACAGGCAATGGAGTGGGATCCTTTAGCCATCAATTTCCATGTTTTTCTAGTTAAGCATAGAGCTAGAATATAGGATTTGATCATGATGTAATAAATTTTAGTTAGTTAGCTGTAGTGGAGATTCTCAAGGAGAATGCCTCGTAGGAGAGATAGGGTTAATAAATTTTAGCCTTTGAATTAGGATATGGTTGTTAGGATGAACCAATACTTATGTAATTTTCACACTATTGTAAGATGATTTTGACTGTTGAAGAAATTTGGCTTTCCTCGAGAAAATCGAGTAAATTGGGAAAAATTATTTTTTTTGTATGTGGATGAGAAATTCCTTATCAAATCCCAAAGGATAATCTCCTTCGAAATCTTTATGTTATCGTGACATTTGAAGTTTAATTGGTGTTATGTGAGATTGAATGAAATTGTGTCGACCGTGTTAATTCTGTGTTTTTCTTTTTAATTGAGTTTCTCATGAATTCTGAGTGTGTTGAGTGGATGGTCAAGATCAGTGGAGGAACACCAAGGACGCAACGCATGAAGATTTATTTTGGACCGATAGATCTCGATAGAGATATATCAATGATGTTTAGGGGAGTAAGTTACTAACAGTTAACGAGTAGAAGTGGGTTGGAGAAACCCACAAGTGGAATTCGAGAGGAGGAGAGGCTGTAAGCAGTAATTCCCCCCTTGGCTCTGATTTCACACACATAGTGACACGTAGCAATGAGGAGAGGGAGGGAAACTGCTTTTTTGGGTTGATTTGGACTGCGCAAGTTAACGGGCTAATATGCGTGTGAGCCGTCAGATTTGGTGGAGCGAGATCGACGGTTGACAAATGTGGAGCAAGTTCGAGGTTGGGGAGAGTTGTGACCATTGGATATGGAATAGATCAATAGTGAAGAAGTGCCAACGAGTTTTTAGAAGGCGGATTTCAAATTTATTAAACTATGGTTTGTACTATCGTCTGTCCAGACTAGTTGAAGTTTAGTGGAACTTTATGACTGTGGGAGGGATCTACTAACTTAGCAGAAGCTCGAAAATTGTCAATGGATGACAAAGAGCCCATTGAAACAACAAATACACCTACAAACAGAAGTAGAATATATAATCTCACAATTTGGGAGATTAACACTCCTTCCTCCACCCAGACTATTGTCATTTACCCATTTACTAAAGAATAGATTGCTCTTAATATTCACACAATTTGCTAGTAAAAATGGACAAAGATATAATCGAATCATTTTTCCTTCCACAAATCCATTCATATCATACCAATTGATCTTGTCCTAAATATAAGGATGCAATAATTACCTTTTTTAAAGATAACACTTGCTTTAGATTAAATAATTTCTCCATTAATAATATCAATGTTATGAGATCCTTCCCATCAAAGTTTCTTATATTGATCTAGGGTCTAAAGCATCTTCTTGGTACCAAGTTGAACCTTTAGTGCTATGGATGTTGAGCCAGATAATTATCATTATTTTATGATTAAATATTTCTGATATCCAATTTTAATAAATAAATCTCCATATGTGGTTGAGTCCCAACACTTTTTTTCTTCTTATGTTTATGATATCCTTAGATTTCCATTTCCCTTATAGGAAGCCTCTCTAAGAGAAGTCTTTCCATAGATTTCATGGAACTTTGTATTTCATCCTTTATGGATTTTATTGTTTTCCTTATTTGTATACATGTTATTTTCTATTTCATTCATCTTATTTTACGTCTCATCCATCCTATTTTAAATTTCCATTATAAGGAATTCTTAAGAACATGATTAATCCACATGTTTCAACATAATATGTCTCATTTGATCAATTTGGTATTTTACTGGGCAAAAATTTTATTCGAAGTGTTCACCTTCCTTATATGTTATGTTTGAGTTTTTCTAAATAGTATTTCTTCTAGATCTCTTTTCTATACTACTACTCGTCTTTATCACAACTTTCATTCACCTAAAACTAAATACGTAAATCAATATTAATGCAAATCATGAGCCACATATGTTTAAAACATCTATTTTGAGACTCTATATATAGTTGAACTTTGTATTTACATATATGTAAATTTTTATATTGTTTGGGTTTGAAATTGCCCTCAATCACCTAATGTTTCTTTTTAAATTTATGAAAGTTTCATAGTTTGAAACTTTAATGAAGAAATTTTATAGATAAAATGCTAGGACGCCTTGTTTAAGATTATGTTTTGGATTAGCCAAAAAAATTAATATACATAGGATATATGTCATAAAACATAAGAATACCTAAAAAAATTTCCACATGTAACTTTGCTATGTCACCTCACGAGCATACAAATTTCAATGTTTGAAAGTTCATTGAAATTTGTTTATAGCCAACATTCCAAGATGACTCCTATAACACTAACTTAAATATTAGTAAAAACACCATATATTACATAGAGGATATCTATAGAATTATAATGAACAAAAATTTGAAAATTTTACCAACTATAATATGATATTTCTCTTTATGCTCTAGAAAAATCATTGTGCGAAACTTTTTAATGTACAAGCTATAGAAAAAAACATATGTCTTGTTTGAGACTAATTTATAATTAGTTTGAAACCCTAGCTTTTATAGGTTCTATATCCACAATTATAACCAATCAAAACTTGGTAGTTTAATCATGTGAACTTCACTACTTCTCCTAAGTCCCATCAAATTTAGATTCATAAAGATTCAAAAAAAAAGTTTCTATTGAAAATTCCATGATGTATTGATTGAAGGACAGAAAAACTATGCTCATATTGTTTGATTAGCAAAATGTAATGATCTGAGCACCTTAAAAGCTAAACAAAATTAACGAATAAAATTCACTACAAAGGTGAAACCTCTATTTTTAATGAATTAAATACAAAATAGAAGATGAATGATCTTAAAACTAGGTCTCCTTAGTGTGTTTGTATGTGAGAGAGAGAGAAAGAGAGAGAGAGAGAGAGAGATTTTGTGTTATAACTTAGTATATATGTCTTAATTAGGTGTTTTATTTTCTTAACATCCTATGTAATGAAAAGGGAACTAAATCCAATTTCATTACATTTATTGATTATTGATTACAAAAGTGTTGCATTTTATTTTAGAAGGCAAAATATATATCCCTTTCTTTATCAAGGAGGTTTAAATCCGTAGTGAAAATGAAAGAGGTTACAAAATCAAATACTTGAATATTTATCATGGAGATTAATTGTGTTTAAAAAAATTTCATCGTCATTGTGATATGAATGGCATTGAAAGACAATTCACCATTAATTACACATCTTCACAAAATGGAGTGGATAAAAGGAGAAAGTATACAATGGTGCAATGGAAAGTAGTATGTTACAAAGCAAGGGGTTATGTAATTATTTTTTAGGTCATGTAGTTAATATAGTCATGTATATTCTCAATCAAATTTCTACTATTGAACTTGTGATGATGACTCATTTTGAAGCTTAGTATGAGAATAAGCCTAATGGTAACCATTTATGTTTTTTTTTGGCTATTTATACTATGTTCTTGTCATTGACTCAAAAATACAAATTTTCCAAAAGGTGGATCATGCATTTTTCTTAGGTATTTAGTGAAAAAAGTAAGGCTTACATGTTTTACAATCCTCTCACTGATCACATCATTTTATGAGAGTTGTGGTTTTGACGCAAAGGAAGTTTATTTTTCTAAAAGAGGTCATAATGAGAAATATGTTTTGAATAATGGCATTATTGTTAATACTGATTGAGAGAACCCCACAAATATTTTGGTCCCATCAACTATAAATCCAAGAAATAGTGCCCCATCTAATCCTTCAATTCCAAGTGCAATTCCAGCTTTGAGTTTATGTTTTACAAAGAAGGTAAGAAGTTTAAGTGACATTTATTAAATTACATGTTAGGCACATGAAATAATTCTTAGAGCTTAGAGAGTAATTTTTTCTATCTCTTTATTTTAACACATATTAGAAATAGAAAGAGAGAAGAATTACAGACAACACAAATCACTCTCGTATTATTATTGATCGCAAAGGTTAAATATATATATGATACAAATTACTGACTTCGACAAATCTAGATCCTGAGAAAGTGGATCCATGATAAGGACATGACACAACAACAACTCATACACATGGGAAACAACCACATATAGAATAACACCTTGGAATAATCACTGACAACTTGTAATACACATGGCACACATGATATGGAAGCGTTACATCAAATACCCTCACTTAATACTTACATGGAAAGCATGGAAAACACATTACAACAACAAGGATAATCTTTGTCTGTCTGGTCTTCATAAACACTAACATCCTCTCCAGAATATTGCAAACATTAGTCTTTCACCACCACATCTTCGAGCTATCACATGACCTCCATTTATAATGTAACTGTTGTTAGGATATTCCGACACATAGGAAATAGTTAAGTTCAACTTGGTCTAGTATAGAGTTAGGTATAGAGTTAGGTAAAGTGTGTTTCTTTACCGTTGTACATTTGGTAACTTACAATCCGACGGTCACGATATGTAGTGATCCGACGGTTCATTCTCTCCTCGGTATTACCGACACTTGATCCGTGGCTTGACACCCGATTGGTCCATGAATTCTATTTAAAGCGCATGGAGGGTCATTTGTAGGTTAACCGTGCATGAGAGAAGCTTATGTAAATTTTCATTCTTTTATTAATAAATTGTCTGTAGTAGCCACGTTGGCGCAGGCCGTGGACTGTTTCCCTCTCTGAGGGTTTTAACCACGTCAAAATACTGGTGTATTGATCTGTGATCTATCTGTGAGCGGTGTCCTTTTGGTGTTCTGTCTGAGGAACTTACCCTGTAAATTCCTACATGGTATCAGAGCTATTTGAGGGCCGCGTTCGTTGGTGATCCAAATCTGAAGCCGGTAGAACTGCATGCGGCTGTCGTTTCCTAGTTCTACTATTTCTGACTGCTTTCGGGCCGAGAGGACTGCTCTGTTGTGTTCGAAGCATTTGTTCCAGTCAGGAACCCCTTTCGTTTCATGCGAAAAGGTTTCCGGTAGCCCTATCTGCGTCATTTTTAAGATCTGGAGGTATACAGTGTTTATTTGCAGTTTACTATTATTTTCTCTCTGCTTATTTCGGTTTCGGTTTATTTAGCTTTTTTTTAATCGGATCTATACATTTCATTTCTGCGTATGCTCTTTGCCCTGCGACTCTGTGCGATCTGGGAAAATCAGAAACAGAAAGGAAGGATTTGTTTCTCATGCGTATGCTCTTTTCCCTGCCCCTTAGTGTGATCTCGGGAAATCAGAAACATTGAGAAAAATATTTAGTTTTTCGGCTAAAGCTAACTTTGAGCCACAAGGTTCAATTTTTTTTAAATATTTAGTTTTTTGAGTAAAGCTAACCTCGAGCCATAAGGTTCGTTTTCTTTGCATGTCCGTGTTGGGTTTTGTGTTTTGTGTTTTGTAGGGAAAAAGAGGTTCCTCAAGGCAAGCACGCAACCCAAAGCCCCCCCCCCTCTCTCTCTCTCTCTCTCTCTCAAATTTTTTGTATAGATCAATTGGCTCAAAGTTCTTTTAAGAGAGTAGAGGTCTTGGGTTCAAATCTCCTTTTTGTGGGGGCGTTTTTTTTCATTCCCGCACATTCGCGCACTTTGCCGGCGACTTCAACAAATATTTTTCAAAAAGCCATAACTTCTTCATCCGGAAGCCTTTTTCAGAGCCGTTTTTTTTAAAACAGCCTATTTTTTCGAGATCTATCCATTGGAACACTTACTTTCAGCATCTTCAGCTTCAGTTTTAAAAAAAAAAAATGGAAAGTCCATGCCAAGTCATTCTTGACAGCAATAACTACTTCCAATGGGTATCCTACATGGAAGATTTACTTAGAAGTAAAGGTCTCTACAGAATAGCCAAGGGCCAAGAGAAGAAACCAAAAGATGAAGACAAGGTTGCAAAATGGGAAAATAGACAAGATCAAGCACCTGGTTTGATAGGGATGTCTATTTCTCCTGATCTTAGATTCCATATTGCAGAACTTGATACTCCTCATGAAGCATTGGAACAAATCACTAAAGTTTTTGGGATTAAAAATGAAATTAGAGCTCATCAACTTGAAAATGAGATGCTTACATTGGATCCTAATAATTTTTCTTGCATTGAAGATTTCTTGTCCAAATTCAAGACCCTTAGATATCTCTTGGAAGGTGTTAAGGTTAAGAAAGAAGATAGTAACCTTATTTATTTCATCCTTACTAAGTTGGGACCAGCCTACTCTGTATTTGTTTCCACCTTCCATTCTACAAGGGAAGCTTTCATTTGTCAAGGAAAATACTACAAGGCCCCTTCCTTTGACTCTTTTTGTGATTCTTTAATAAGAGAACAAGAAAAACTCTTACACCTTGGTCTTCTTAATCTTGGAAACTCTTCCAAGAAAGCGTTAGCCGCCCAGCAGCAACCAAATTTAAAGAATCCTAAGAAGTCATATCCTAAAAAGAATGGTCCTAAACCAAACAAGGGTCCTAAGCAAACTCAGTCTCAAAATGAAAGATCATTTCAGCAAATTGATAAGACCAATAAAAACAAATGGAAGAAGACTGATAGACATTGTAACTTTTGTAATCGAGATGGCCACTTAGAATCTAAATGCTTTAGAAGATGGAAGCCTTGGAAGCCGCAATGAAGAAACATAACATCCATGTGGAGCATTCTTCTACTTCAACTTCAACTTCATCTTCAGGAATGGCACTTTCTGCATGTCGTTGTCAATCATCTCATTCTGGTTATGCATTAAATGTATCTTCTTCTTCTCATTCTCATGAGTGGCTCATTGATTCTAGAGCCTCTTATCATCGTGCCAAAAACAAAGCCATGTTTTCTTCTTTACATGATTGTAACACCAAAAATATATATGTTGGTGATGATAGATCTCTTAATGTTTTAGGGACTAGAACTGTTCATCTAGACAATGGTCAGTTTAATGATGTATTATGTGTTCCAACCTTATCCAGCAACCTTCTATCTGTATATCAGATAACTCATTCAGGTGAAGGTAAAATTGTTGAATTTTCACCTCATGATGTTGTAATCAAGGATCTAAGAGATCCTAAACAGATTCTAGCTACTGGTATTGCTGATGATTCCACAAGGTTGTATAAGTTTCAAAACTTTGGGTCATCAAATCTTCCCTCAGTATTTGTTGCTCATAATGATGAAGTGAGCAAACTTTGGCATGAGCGATTTGGTCACTTAAGCTATCGCTCCCTTCAGCATCTATGTAAAGAAAATATGGTGACAGGTCTTCCTATGGTATCTTGCAGAGATGGTGTTTGTTCCGGATGTGTACTCAGAAACATCATCGGGACAGTTTTGAAAAACGTGCCTCTTGGCACGCCTCAGCCCCTTTACAGCTTGTGCACAGTGATTTATGTGGTCCACTTCCTGTTGCTTCATTCTCTGGCTGCAACTATTTCTTAACTTTCATTGATGATTT